>VWZP01010154.1:276980-334808 GCA_013396995.1 Dicaeum eximium
CAAAATTTGACAGCTTTTTAAAAATAAACAAATAAAAGCATAAAGGCAGCAGAGGACAGTGCTAACAGATTACAAAAATAAAATTTGAGCAAAAGATGTACAATAATCTCAAGCATTTTTTTCTTTTGACTAGCATGGCTGAAGGTGGGAGCCTCTTAAAATTTATGAGAGGAAAAGTATGACACAACTAGTGTACAATGCATTCAGGACACTGGTGCAAGTAATTCATATCCACAGAGCAGGAAAGCTGAGAAGGAGACAGCTTTTTCACTCATGGCTTTTACAGAAGGGAGATACAAGGAAACTCTGACCCTGTGTGAAAGCCTTTGAAGCTGTGTATAAGCCTTCTCTACAGCAGCCAAGAAACAATTTGTTGGATCTTGTCTAAACACTTACAGATAATGCACTTTAAATATAGTTTTGATTAGTCTGGCTGCATCCTCCTGAAACAAGCAATATTTACAGTATATATTATTTCTTTTGGTTTATATAATGTGTTCCATGCATTAACTTCCCATGTAAATAGCCAGCAATCAGGACCAGTGTCTAGCAAATGTCCTCAAATCTTCAGTACCCTCATGATGTAACACTTCTTAGACAACAGAAAGTCAGTTAATCTCTCTTTTCCATGAGAGGCTTAGATATGAATATAACCAGATCCTCCTTGATCCCCAAGCTGGACAAAGTGTCTTTACAACAAATAATTTTGTTGCAGCTTTCACATAATTCAGCAAAATGTACCATTTTGGATAAGTGACTGTTAACATCACCCTAAAAGGCAGAGTACTTTGTCTTGTTAGATTTTACTACACCATGAAGCATCTGAAGGAGCTCTAAAAGCAGGTCCCTAAAATACATATCAGGAAAAGATGGGTTATTTCAGAAGGTGGAAGTCATCATATCCAGAGAACTGCTGTAAACAGTCCAGGCTAGTTTCAATTTCCATCAAAACAGAAGTGATCAAAGGATTGGATGAGCAAGAGAAAAACATACTAAACTACACATTTTGAATACCAATGCAGCATCAAAGATGTACAAGGCTGCAAATGCAAGGCCAGCAGAAGTTCAGCCAGTTCCAGAAGTGTCTTATAAAGACAACTGCAATGAGTCTGCTCCCAACAGCTGCATAACTTCTGCCACTGCCACCTTTGGCTCATTCACTATCTGCCACATAAATGGGCAATTATCAAATGGAAATCATCACTCTTTTGCACACTGCATATGCAGACATTTTAGAAATGAATTTGTTTTTCTTTTATGCTTTTGTCCCAGACTTTACAGGCCATGGAAACAATCATACACTAATTAAATGAAATCATCTCTTACTAGTTCTGACATGCTTCTGTCATGTTTACTAAGTGGAGATAAACCAAAACCACTGGCTGTACAGAAAAAAGAAAAATCAGCTTTGAGAACAAGCAACAGTTTCCAACAGCAAGCCTGATTTAATAATGACAGCCTAAAATTCTGTTTGGACTGGACATGTCTCAAGGCCTCTCAGTAACAAGACAGCTGAGCAAAGGTAATTTTTTCATACACTGGAATTTGTTCTGCCTTTTAAAGTAGAATTTAATATAATAAGCTAGTGAAACTAACAAAAACAGACTAAAAACTAGAGTTAGAAGAGATGGAATATGACAGCAAACTTTTCTCTTTGTCAGTATTTTGCAGCATTTGAAACATTTAAACATAAACCAAGCAAACTCAAGGAGCTAAGTGATCAGCCATTCTGTAGACAGCTAAATGTCATGGTCAGGAATCTTTTAATGATATTCCATCTAATATTCCCTGCTTAGATTATCCCTAGCAATTACTCATGTTATGTGCAGTCATTTTTCCTCCTCTCCCACCAACCCACTTACAGAAACAATTTTTGTGTAACCCTACAGGTTTAGCCCTGGCTGGGCTCTTGTACTGCCCAAGGTGTATCCATTGAGGCCTTTTAATAAAGACTTACTTTACTCTTTAACTCCTTCTAGCCTCTGTTCTAGGTCAGCCTTGATAAGGCATCACTACAATCATTCCGGTCATTCCCCACCCTATGCCTGCATTTTGTGTTCTTTCCACTGAATTCCTTTAAAGTGACAAGTACTATTCCTTTGCAGAACTGAAAATTGGAAGCTAAAGATGGACTTCCAGATGAAGTCCCATCTAAGATACATAAAATGGTACCAAATCCTTGCAATTTCATTACGTGGTGGTGTGGCAGCTCAAGGCAATTCAATTTCAGAAAACCTCTGTATTAGCCTGGGAAAAGGAGTGATAGAAAACACCTACCTGTTCTTGAAAATATGAGTCATAGAAATAGCAGGAAAAATATTACATTTGGAGATGTAAACTTAAATCTATATGCAACCATCAAGAACAAAATATCTGAGAGGAGAGTTTGTGAGCACGTGAGAGGGCCAGCTGGCAGATACCTCTAGAACCCAGAGCAGCCTGCAAGCAATGCTGGCTTTGAGAACAGACTTCCATTTTATAAGAGCTGAATAGAGATTGTCAAATATATTAGCTGACATTTCTCATTTCTCTCTCTCTGTCAGGATTTAAAAAACTTGGGTCTTCTGTCTCTTGCTATCCTGTGAAGTCATTCTTGTTTTAATTCCCTGTGCACATACCGTGATTCACACCTCCCTCCATCCTTTTCATTACCTCCCCTTTGTAACCTCCTTTTTTCTGACAATCCTAATTCCACAGTTAAACATGACAGAGTAAAGGATTTCTCTTTCTACTGCCCAACCATGTCACTCCCCATGCCTCAAAATCCTCTTAGTGAGTTTAATCCCTCAGCTTCCCCCACTTTGTCAAACAGCTTTCTGTACTTGCTCTGAACTTCTGGAACTTTTATTTTAAAATCTGTTTTAAAAACTTCTCAACTTTTTACAAAGCAGTATTTTAATTGCTCCCTATGTGTCATCCACTTCTTGAATCCCTAGTTTCAGTGGTAAAGTCTTTGGTAGGGTAACCACCCTATTATTCTGTTTAAGTGTCCTGAAAAGCTGGAATACTATGGACACAACTACAGCTATCTGCATACAGCAAAATTAGGAGGGCAATCATATTCTTTGTTCTAGATGAGAACAAAGCTCAGTCTCCTTTTCTTATCACTGGACTGTAAATTTGGCAAGTACCAAATATTCCCACAGAGGGTAACTTCATAACTGTATCTGGATTTTAAGATTAAGAAAACGCACCCTAGACTTTTCCGTGCCTGTGAAATTCTACCCTACTACCTGCACAAATGGTACCTTTTCAGCAGCACAGACTAAAGGCAAAGCAATAAACCCATTTCATGCATTTCTCTGGAACATCTAATCAGCCTCAGACTACCAGTACTTATCACAAGGTGCTCAGTGACCTGAACCTAAAAACTGACAAGGATGACAAAATGCCGCAGGCAGTGCTGTGTCACAGCTGCAGCTTCTGTGGCAGAGGAAAGAACAGAACAGTCAAGGTCACAGGTGGTGTCACCACCAACATTCAGTGTGATGAAACACACTGTACTGGTTAAAATGCAACTGACTTTTGACTCCTTTAATAAGATTAAATTTGCCCAAGTTAACAGGATCAAAAAAAAGGAGTCCAAGTGCCTGATCCAGCAAATGCAAAGAGGTTTTGGTCCTCACATTTGATTTTGAAGTAGCAATGAGTATAAAGGGGTTTTTTTATTTGCTGCTGTAACTAAAACACTATAAACGTTTATCATAATGAACAGGCAAATGAAGTGGCAGTGTCACCTATGAGCTCTGTTCATAGCATTTTCTGTTCCAATAAAAATTTGTATAAGCTAAAAAATATTCACTGCCAAGTGAATTTCCAAAAGACAGAGTTTTGAATGAAAGAGGGAACATGGTAATTTCACATAGATACATTTATATCTTATGTGTAGAGTCAGAGCTGGCATCCATCACATCTTTAACTTGCAGATTCTTCCCATCCTCTTCTTCAGGCCTGCTGTTGGATAAATATCAAATTTTCAAATGTTCTCTCAAGAACATTTTACCTCATGTAATAAAGCTATGGTAAGTGTTTAAACCTACTTTGAATCCTGCAGGACTCATGGTATTAATATTTTCCAGCTATAAACACTGTAATTTAGCTGAATGCTATTCCTTAATATTGCTTAGGTATGTTTCCATTTCATCACATGTACAACTGATCTGATATTAATGATAAAATTACAAAGACATCTACCTGCTTTATCTCCTGAAATCCCTTTAGCAAAGATTATACAGTGACAGTTCCTCATAAATTTCACTTGCCATTATATAGACTATTCAACTAATTCAATTGACTGTTTCTTAAGTTCACAATCAAAGAATTAATGACTTGTAGCTCAACAGTGAGAATTAGCTAGTAGCTAGGAACTAGTAGCATTTACTGTATCAGCCCAATTTTTAACAACTTTAATGATATTGAGCAATAGTTCATTCCTATTCTCTTTCCTTAAGTCTCCTTAAGTAGCTTTACAAACACAACCTACTAAAAAAAGGTTGGAGATGAGGTGAAGTTTCCTCAGTGGTTATTTGTAAGGATATTTGCTAATAATTCTGAAGTAAAGTTATATTCCATCACAGTTCCTTTCAAATGCTGAGAAAACTGAAAAACAAGATAATGTTGGGGTTTTTTTCCCTAAAATGATTGTGCTTTGCCCACTTTACATCATGGCATCTACATTTCTGTCACTTTGTTTTAATTCTTTATAAACAATTTATAGAAGCAGAGCCGTTCCCATGATCAGATTTTTAGATATAAGTATGATCTTTTGCCCCCTGCTTAAGCCCTTTAATATACAAACTGTAATCTTCTCACCCAATTTTTAAAGCATGATTATTGTTCATTATAAGACTTAACAGAAAGAAGCCAGTATGGTTCAGATGATAAAGTTTCTGCACGGAGGGCACAGTGAAAGCTAAACCAGATTCTTCTGCTTGTTTTTTGCTTATAAAAGTATCACACTTAATTAAGGGGCTTTTAAAAATTTTCTGACTGAGCAGATTATTGGCAAAAACAAATCAGGCACCAGTCAAAACAAATAATCCCTTTGATTTACTCCTCTGACGACTCTAACTGGTTGAGTGTAACTCATTCTTGAAAGAATTTCACTCCCCAGATCCCACACTGTGAGTGGCTTTCAGCCCTGTTAACAAAGTGGAGTGGTCTCTGGTTTTCAGAGAGAGGCTCAGTGATGTGGAGAACTTTGGCAGGGCTACAAAGGCTCAGCAGAATGGAGGCAGTCTAAACAGATACGGCTGTTTGGTCTCTGTGCCGGAACTGCTGAACACAGAAGTAAACTGTGTGAACTATGAACTCTGTTTGCTCGCTCCAAGTATCACCAAAAGCACAGCTCAGGATAAAGCCTGCTTTCTACTGACAAAAACATGCTCAAAAATCCCTTTAAACAACAAGTCTGTATAAATGTTAAGGATTCTGTACATACAAAAGAGCTTAGCTGAGATGGCTAAAAGCCTAGAGGAAACCTGATGAGCACAAAGGACACAAACCAAGTTAGGAAAATAAAACACAGAATGCCTCCTGTTCTGCCAGGAAAATATGGTAGAAGTGCTATTCTAGCCTAGGCACACCTAGTAAGAATCTTGAAACACTTGACCTACACCCTTGTCAGAGAAACTTTACACTTTAATTCAGGGAGGAAAAATAAATAAGGATCAACATATACTTTAAAAGCAGTGTGATGCTCCAGGTGCAGAACTGCCATGTTGCTTCCTCAGCATTTACCTCAGTTCTCCCATCTTCATGGAAATACTGTCAATACCATGGACTTCTAGGAAATAAAACTGGGGCAGACTGGGTATAACTACAGTGGTGCAACTGGGTCTTCAGCATCTCCACTTGGCTTCATTCACTTCATTCACTGCTCAGCTTCACAGGGTGCAGGTTCCACTTCACTCAGCTGATCCTACAGACTTGCTGTCACAGCACAACAGGGTAGGCAGGAGCATACTACAACCATTGCAATACTAAAAGCTCATTGAAAAAGAAAGAACAGGATGTATTTCTCCAGCACAATCACTTGTGTCATCTTAATAAATACAGTGCTCCACATTGTTTGAATTCTATATGATATCCCAAGTATTCCCCTTCTAAGCCACAGTTAAATGATTTATTCCATTAAAAAAAGGTGCATTAGCTAGTCAAGTATCAAAAGCACTGTTCAAAATATTTAATTTGTCTGCAAAAACCTTTTTTGTTGTTACATTTTTTTCTTACTGATTTTTTACTTATTCAGATACAGCTAAAGTGATTCACTCCATGATACTAAACCAGTCATTCATTAATCATTCCATCTAGTCTAGGAACTGCTGGACAAAATGCACTAAATAAAAGTCACAAACTCTTCTATCCTTGAGCAATTTTCCTTGGATACACAGCAATCCATTTACAGTATGTAGAAATTAGCTAGTGAAAGGATTATTACGATTTCTTTTATCTTCAGAAGAGTTATGGTTTCTGAGTGCAGCATCACTGGGAAGCTTTTTCACAAACACTTTCAAACAAGACAATAAATCAAATTTACCAAATCTACTTTCAGTTACAGGATTTTCATTCTTGTAAGACACAGCAAAAAGCTGAAAACAGTATCACATATTTCAAAAGACATGTCTATACAGTCAAATACTGAGAATATGCTCAATTAATGCAGAATTATGCTGGAAAGTACACTACATGGGTTACCACTGAGACAGCAAATGGAGCAAAAATATGCCCTAAGAAAGAGCAAGTGAACCTACTGGATTTAGTCATTGCACTTTATCCTTCACATAGCTTCTTGAATAAATAGCTGTATAAATCTTAATCAAAATGGAGAGCCTAGATCTAATTTCAGATATTATATATAGTTTAAAAAAATCTCTACTAAGGAACTCAGATGGATTATAATTTCAAGGAAAAGAGAGTTGCTCTTACGTTATTGTTTTATGAGTATGTGCTCTGGTCCATTCCCAGCTCTGACAACATTCACTAAATATCTTCCTGATTAGACTGCCAAGAACAATGTAACTCCATACCCAAGTATGTCAGATATATATTATTTGTGCACCGTCACACCCAGAAACAAAGCATCTTACACAGCATAAATTTCTTCCAAAGTTTTCCAAGTCTTCTAGGAATAAGTAGGTTTTAGTGGACAAAAATATTCATATTGCTGTGCAGAGCATTTATTTCCAGCCAAAGATTTTTCTCAAAGTATGCAAGTCAGGATGTACAACAAAACTTTCAGCCAAAAAAAAAAAAAGGAGGATTCAGCATATGCTCCTTTTTTTTTTAAATACAAATAAAATTAGAATACATTTTTCTTGGTATCTAAGATCCCTCTCATGATTGTACCAACACATTCCCATGAATGTAAAAATAGAGATCTCTGAGTCTTTCTTTCCCTTTTCCTGAGACTAAGTAAAGAAATAACTCCATTCACTCATATGACTGATTGGTTGGGACAAGGATGATGCCAGCATAAGGCAAAGTTAAAATCCTAATAAATGGATATGGAGTCTGATTTTTTTTTCCTTGGGAGAACCCACTTCATCAACTATATTCATTTCTCCTAGCAGTTGTTTCCTATGTGTCCACTGGCAGACAATCTAATTGTAGAGATTTTGAACAGTAAATTTAAAAATGAACAGTAGAGTCATGTAGAGCATTAAAGTAGTAACATCAGATCTTGACTCTGTGTTCAGCAGAAAACTACTGGAGTCAGCAGTACACTGAGATGGGAGCTTAGCACAGAGGCTGCTGCTGTTTGGTATTTGCTGAATCTTTGAAAAGCTGTTTAATTTCCAGCAAAAGAAAGAGAGAAAGAAAAAATACCAGATCAGCATGAGTCATGGATCTGGCCCACTTTATCCTTGAGCAAACTAAGCTTAAGCCAGTGTTTACTAGCATCATGAATATCTGGGCATCTGCAAGAACTATGAAATCCAAGAGAATCCCCAGGCAAAGGAATTCATCCAAGAGCAGAACTTGCATTCTTGGACTGGTGACTTGGGTTTCTCTTTCTTGACAGGTCCTGTGTGTGAACCCTTGCAGGGAGGGCTGCTCTGGGCTGTTTCCCACCATGGACATACACTTCTCTACATGAAGAAGTTCAAAAGCCAGACTACACCCCAGTGTAGCTGTGATGGGTTGATACAATAGTCATAATTTGTCCTAAAATCTATTTCAAGCAGACAAAACCATGTATGGGAATGTCTTCTAAAAAGATTTTTTTTTTTTTCTGGAGAAACAGTGTTTACAGCTGGACATGGTGCTGTATCTCTGTGACAGAGGAGGTGAGGTCAAAGAAGGCTGCCCTTCTCTGGAACAAAAGGTCAGTGAATGCCTTATTTCCTGAGCAATTCATTTCTACAGGCTTGGACCAACTTCTAGAAGTAACATCTCCTACAACAGCTTTGTAGGAAGGTGGCCCATCATGCAAGAAATGAATACTTACTGACTAAAGTTTTCATTCTGTGTTTCTAGACAGTATAGGCCCATAAAATTCAAGTGCAGTAAAGGAGGATAAATGTCTTAAATATAACTAAATAAAATTTACCAGTAGAGGGTACATATCTTCAGTAGAAGACAGAAGTACCAAGTTTGTGGGTTTCTCAGCATGTCTTTTTGTCTCACTAGAACTCTCCTCTGCCAAGTTCACCTTCATCTATTTGCTCTTCATTTGTGAACTGATGTCATCTAAACATCAGGCTAAAGCAATCTTGGCCCTATTACAGCTGAAATCCATGGTGAGGAAGAAAAAAAATGTAGGCTTGTCTCATTGACTGAGTTTGTTTTCTTAACAGTTCACCTCGCAATTCTCTGAGGTTGCTGACAAGTAGGAAGAGAGAACTGAACAACACGAGTTTCATCACCACTCATGGGGACTGCTTGAGGAAGGACTAGAAGCATTTTGACAGAGAACCCAGGAAGCCATGAGTGTTGCCTGGTTTTTAACCATTAACTACAAAATACAGGCATCTTTTCTTCTGACCTGGACACTGACCATGCCAATTCTAGAAGGCTAAATTCCATGACACAAGCTTACAGCAGCCTTTGGGTAGTACCTCTGTAGTTTTGCTCATGAATGAGAGGTTCAGCCAGAATAGCAGTTGGCACATTCAGTTTCTTTGGGGTTACTTTAATGCATAAATATCCAAAAGTAGAAAATTTTTTCTTGACACTTTTTTCCCCCATTTCCTTTCAAGGCATAAATTGGAAGTGGGTAGAAGAAGCAATCCTTTGTAGGTCACCTTGAACTCGGAGAGCAGTTACGTAAAATTCGTAATCAAAATAAATGTGCCTCACTCATAATGCTAGCACTGCACCGATTACATCAAGTGCTCAACTGAAAACGAAAAATCTCTTTTGCAACACACAATGAAAGCTCCCAATCTCCAACTGCCTTTCCCCAGGACCCAGCCTTGCAAAGTCAGCACTCCCCAGGCCAAGCCAGCTGGGGCAGTTGGGGAAGACACATTCACCACGAGTGCAGGCACTCTGCAGCGGAACAGCAGAGCAGGCGCACAGTTAAAGCATCACAAAAATAAATAAGGATGACAGCAAGAAACACAACAAGTATTTCAGTACAGCTCTTCATTCAAAAATGTGCTCCTGGCCCACAAAATGACCCCATTCACGGCTGAGCCAAAGCACCAGAAGGGTCACAGTCTCGTGACCTGCACAACACTTCCTTCCTCTTCCCAAAACTGCAGCCTGCCCACCAGCTGACTCATTTTGTCAAGCACCAATAAGGTTTCCATCATTTGGTACTCTGCAGGCCACAGTGTGAGAATCTGGCTGTAGCACACAGCTAAACAATTCCTGCATTTAATTCCAAACAAATGGGAGAAGGACGGCAGACAATCCCCACCACTTCAAAAAGGGACTGCAGTAAGGCAGATGGTGTGGATTACATCTTGGGGAAGGCTGCTGGTTTATGGTGATAGGATGTGAGGAGAAGAGAGGTAGAAATCTGGCACCCCACCAATGCAATGCAGTGCAATATCTGCTATGTGGGTAGTGTTTCAGTGGTAAAGGTTGTAACTCCAGGTCCAAGACCGAAGAAGGAGATCAAATCATGATATCTTGAATTCACATTTGCTTTGGATTTGTAAATTTGTGGTAGTTGGATTACCTACAAAGTGGTTTCATTATTCACAACTAAATATTTTGTGTCATTTATTATGCATGTGAAAAAAGTGATGTAGAATTATTTCATTCCTTTGTTCAGAGCTTGAGTCAATTTTGCTATTTATGCTACCATTTCTCCTTTTCATTCTTTTCAATAACCATTAAAACAAACAGTGAAAAGATCCTTTTTCCAAGGTTCAAAGAAGATTGTGATAAACATTTTATATGTACCACATTTTAAAATATTGATCTTATGTATGGATACATACATTAAATCAATTCCAAATGCAACTGCAGGACAAAATCATTAAAGATGCATGTTTGTTAAACCTGTGCCAGAAATAATTTTATTTTCTTCTAGAGGCAAAGGTTTAATTAAGCCTGAGACACTGGAGAGAAAATGAAGAGAGCTCTGAAAAAAAATGGCAGTTCTTCACTGGACTGTCTAGAGAACCTTAGATAAATGGAGGTTTCTTAATTACTAACTCAGTAGGTCAGTTTTAGAGCAATTGCACAACATTATGCTAACTGTTTCAGAAAAATAACTTTCATGAATTATCATCTGACAGAGTTTCTATCTGCAGTTGGTTCATCAGCGAAAAAGGAGACAAAGATGTCCTTTATTCTACACCACAAGAGATGGATGGTTTGAGTTACATGACAGAAAAGACACAACATTATCTGAGCCACCACAGTCATATCCCAAGTCAGTGTTGCATCCATAAAGCAACATGCTGTATTTATTGAACACAGTGCAAATCATCCTTTGATCTCTGGTTCTGCTTGTTTCAACAGCCCAGTTTTAATTTGGTATTAGCAATTATGATTCACATTACAATCAAATATGTGGTTTCAGATAAGGGAAAAGAAAAAAAAATTGGTTCTCTGCTTCAAAGATTCAACGATAGATTAAAAAGTGCTCAAAGAAGTAAAATGAAGTTATTGAAACCATGGTAGTATCTTTTTGTGCCACCCTGAGAGAAGAAATCCTTATCTATTCCTAAAAAATATACATTTAAATGCAAATGCAATTATAGACAAAGAAGATCTGTTCAAACCACTAAAACTGTATTTATAGCAATTTATACAGTTTCTATGCCACTAGATTTTAACAGCTAAAATTACTGCAAGCTAGCTGCTCATTCTTCAACATTTTAGTGGATTTCAGAGATCATCTTAATTAAATGCCTTAAGTGATCCTCAGTTAAGCAGGGGAAGGTTTGGTTGGAATTTTCTTTTTGTTTTATCTTTAAACATACACAGCGTTTCCCAATTAAAGAAAAGTTTCTTATTAGAAACCAAAGATGAGAGCTCTGTGCTTTTCAACACAAACTTGGATTCTTTTACCCTTTACCAACATTGAATTTAATAGCAAATTATTTAATTTGACAGACATGCAAATTCTGTATTCTCCCAGATATGTATTACTGTCTGGATCCTAAATAACTACGATTTGTGCTTTGTGATGTTGCAGAATCCTATGCTGAAAGGTCACTAAAAATTTGTAAATGGGCCACAGAGATAATCAGAAAACAAAGCCACCTCTTTCATGCAGAGGCTTTTGGAACAAACAGCAGCAATTACAGCATGCCCGGCCAGATGCTCTCTTAGGAACTTATGGACTCACGAAATATTGTCTAGGGGCCTCCACTTTTCTCTGCACAAACACCTTCTTCCAGTGTGACTCTTCAATTCCCCAAGCTGTGAATGTGTCTAAAATATGCTTTCTTACAGGGCAGGGCAGACCTTCCAAGGAAAAGCTGCATATAATCTCATCATACAATTTGTACCATGCCTGCTAAGTTTGAAGTACTTTAGAACTGCTTTCAGTGAATAGGGGCAAAGATCTTGTATGAGGCACCTTGCCAGGGGCACATTGTACATTAAATTTCTGCTTCCTAAAGAAAACCAGATCCCATTTCATCCTGATGAGTATGAGTGATTCCTATGAATTTGCCAGGACTATTCTGAATTGCTGTTTTCTTCTTCAGAGGACTTAGTACTTTCATATTTCTGACCCTGGCAACACCTGTAATCACATTCCCTCACCATGCTCCAGTCACCACCAGACTCAGAAGGTCACAATGAAGTATGACTGTGAACTTAGCTCAAGTTGTTCTTGATTCACTGAAAACCCTGTTAAGAGATTAAAGAAGTAATTTTAGGAAATTTGAGTCCAAGCCATCGCTGACTTGGAGCATTCTGAAAGCATTCTCAAGCATTCTGAAAGGCTTGCTGGGCATTTTGAAGGAGCAACAAGGGCTGTTATGCTGATCCCTAGCAGGACATTTTGTGCATATCCAAGTCCACAGACAAAATAATAGAAAGTTTATGTATTTCCATATAATCTAGAACATTATCCTTACCAATTTTGCTGAAATTTAACCAATCTATCAAAGACCTCTTATTTACATTTCTTTATACTTAGTGCATCTCTTTCCTGAAACTAATAATTTAAATTAGTCTTGGCAATTTTAACTTAAACTGCCGAATTAATCAATGAAAAAGTAAATGCATGGCACTTAGTGGATAAGACTGCAATCCAATTATTTTGTTGAACTTATTTGAAGGCTGGAAAGTCTAATTAGCAAGAAAAGAACATCAGACTTGGGCTTGCTATAAATAGGGTTATTAACTATAGCCTACTTATATGCACAGCTGCAGTCTTCCAGAAGGACCTGCAGAACAACTTGCAGAACGTGTTAAGAGACAGTCAAATAAAATATCATCTGAACATTAATTCCAGCTAAGTGAACAGATCCCTGGAGCACTTTCACATACAAACTAAGGCCAGTGAACTTCAGGCAGAAGTGGAGAATATAAATCCAAGACTTCAGGTTCACAATGCCAAGAAACAAAGTCATACAAGCAGAACAGACCATGAGCTGTATTACCTGCTTGTAAGATAAGACAGAGAGGAACATACTTGACAACAGTTAAAGATACGGTTTTTCCTTTCCTTCACAAAGAATAATGTGACCTCAGGTCCTCTTCCTGATTATTTGAAAGGTGAAAGAAGAGGATTGAGAACATCACATTTCAGACCTGAGTAATTTTCTCTTAGCAAAAAGCTGGATGACTGAGATTTCCCATTTGGAATGGTAGAATATGCTCTATTCTGCCAAGCAGCATGCCACAGAAGGCAGTGTCCTAAAACTATCTTATGTATATACGTACACACATCTTACAGCAACAAATTCCTTCACAGTGAAACATTATTATTTCATTGAGTACTTTCTCACACAAACAGCATATTAAACTTGGTGCACAAAGAGGAGGAGAAAAATTTTTGTCTAGCTGACATCACTGAAAGTAAAAACTAAGCACAATGATCATAAGGCCAGGTACACAATTAAAAAAATAAAGCCCAGAATTACAGAAGTAGTGAGACGGCATTAATATCATCTCCCACATTAAAATATTTAAAATACACAGAGAATTCTACCTCTGTTTCCTTATATGCACTCTAGAGAAAAAAGCCCACTGATGTGGTGCAATTTCTAGTGCAATATAGTTTTCAGAATATTTCATCTTACATCATGATATTATTCCATTCACCCTCTACATGATAATGTCTGATTAAATGAGTTGGAACACAGGGGCTTTTTTCTGAATAATTTATACCAGAACATTGTAAACTGTTTTTGAGACAAATATTTCACAATGATGGTTGTAAATTCAAACACTGGGAAAGAACTCAGATGTCAAGGAATTATGTACCTACCAGAAGAATACACATTTTAGTATATTTTTGTTCAAATTTGTAAACTAGTCTATGGAGTAAATGACAGAATAAAAACTAATGTGAAAAGCCAATGCAGACATTGAGGAATGTGTTTTTCAGCACATATAAAGAAGCAAATCTACAAAACCAGTAGTAAAAAATACATTTTTTGTTAAAGACCTTGTAACATCCTTTTTTTCCTTTGTGACTTCAGTATAGAAAAAAAATGGGATCTCAGTTCTAAACACATAAATCAGTTTACATTTGTGACAAATACTATTGAAAAGAGTCAACCAGGATTTTAGTCCAAAATTCCATTTACCTGTTGCAATGAATTAGAATTATATTTGTGGACAATGAAATTCTAGATAACTTACATATTATATCATGACATATTGGTATAACTGACAATAATTGAGAAACTTTATGAACAAAACTCATTCTTTAATTTAATTAAGATCTATGCCTGCCAGACTCACAAGATCATTAACATTTTATTAACAAGCATTTCAGACAGATTTTACTGGTATTATGTGTTTTACAGGGTATTTTGCTTTGCCAAACCATAATAAATAAATTTCCATCATTGCAGCTACATTTACAAGAAAGCTAGAGTGGGAAGACCTTTAAGGTCTCAGAAGCCTGGGGGCCTAGATCAAAGTACAGACTTCTTCTAGACCAAAGTATAAACTACACGACAATGGTATTTTAAAAAGAAAAAGAACAAATGACAGTAACATTTTAAGCATTTTACTTTGTTAGTAAACCCAGGTCTTGAGAACAATTCCATTAAAGACCACACCAACTGGGTCAGCTCATTGTTTACACCACCCTCCCCACTCCCAGATCTCATGAAGCAGCAATGTGATGCCTAAACCCCTACAAGTCTACCCACAATTCAGGAGCTGGTTACATGTTTCACCAGCGCTCTGCCTACCAAAACTATGAATTCTGCTACATACTCCACTACATCCTTGAGTAACCATCTCAGTTGCTGCAATCACACAGTTCTTAGAGTAACAACTCTGCTGTCAGTATCTCAATGTGATTACCAGACCAAGTTCTTTCTTCCTTTCACCTCAGTCCCAACCTGACCATTTTATATTTCACTCCTTTTAGCATTTCTCCTTTAATTCCATCAACAATGTTAGCTCTGTCCATTAGGTAAAAATCTCACAGTCAGATCTTCCACCTTTGTCCTGCATGTGGGAATCTCTGAATCTGTGTTGAACAGCCCTCTATATCCAACCCACATACTCTTAGGCAAGCAGTTTTCCATTAGACTTGCATGGAAAATACGTACTTTTTAAACATGACATTCATGAAAAGACAAGGTCTTGGTAGTCCTCCTTCTGTTGTACAAGGTTATGCACATAGTCTGCAGCTAACAAATACAAAAATACAAGTACAGGTATTTGAAAACCTCTGTAGAGAACAGTTGTTTTGAAACTAATCCTTGACACTTGGCACTAGTTTTTCTGGCACCTACTTATTCATAATGAAAAGAAAAATATTGTTTCTTTCTTCCTTCATCCTCAATATCGTGGTGTTTCTTACTTCATGCTTCAGGCAAGTTTTACATCTGCCAAACCCAGGACTACCCTTTAGACATTCTTGCACATCAGAATGCAAGAAAGACGCAGTGTAATTTTAGAAGATAACTTTTACAATGTGGAGGAAAAGAGCTTTCACAACCATTTGCAAATCCTATGTGTATTTGTAAATTATTACTGAAATAAAATCCCACAGTAATTCTTTAAACTGCTGTGTGGGAGTAGAGACAAAAGAATGGATGGAAAGAAGAAATACTATAGCGAATCTGTTTATACTCACACCATCAAAAGGACTACAAAACTGCATGCTCTGATGAATTTGCTGGCCAACAGAACAAGCACTTTAAATGTTACTTATTAATTTCTAGTGTCAGAATTTAGTTGGTTACAGTTTAGGATGTAAAGGATTTAAAACACAACCAAACACTCTGAAGAGTAGTGCCCAGAGCAAAGGTCCAGCAAGTAGCTTTGGGCAGAAACCAGTCAAGGTTCAAACAAAGAAAGGAGCTGGGGTGGGCACCCAGGTGCCATGTACAGGTGATATCTATGACCACACTCATGTGGAAGGCAGGAAGCTCACTGGCTGACTCACATCAGGAGAATAAAAATAGAACATACATAGCAGGGTGACAGCATCATTCAGTTCTTCCAAACTCCACTTGACTCTAATGAGGAAGGCCACCTAAATATCCTCATCCCTTGTCACTGTAACCTGGGTGCTGCAGTGACCTAGGACACTGCCAGTTGTATGCCAGTGAGTTGAGACTCTAAGAAGGTGCTGCTCCCTGTGGAGCAGGCATTGGTGGTCCCTACAGCTAATACATTTTTCCTTCGTATTGCAATGGTTTACATGCAGTGACAGCAACTGTGCCTCAGCTGACAAGAGAAGAACCCTTTCAAAGAGTTGCTGATTTGCCCAAACCTAATGGAGCACATCCCTTAGTCCTCCTCTGGTATCACCAAGCTGGGACACAGAGCAGCTTTGGGTGTCTTCCAGATCAGCAGAGACTGCTACCACCCTGACCAGGTCCCCCACTCACACCTGCCCACTTCTAGACATGGCCTGGTTATTTGGAAAATACAGGAACTTCATGAAGGTCACACTACACTGGTGAACCTGAACTGATTCCTTCAAGAAAAATTGTATTAGGAAAATAATTTTTGAAAATACCTAAGTTGTTTTGAATCTTTCTTCCACATATAAACATTCACTTGTTCCATCAGTATTTCAGACACTAAGCTCTAAGAAGTAAAATGTTGTTCAACAGTTGCCGCTAAACAACATCAACCCCGTATGTACAAATGAAATTTAAGTTGTAGCTACCCAGATACTGAAGTTTCTAAAAACACAAATTATGGTGCAATGGCCATTTAATCAGAAGGCAAATTACTGCCTAGTTCTCCCTAGCAGAATTAAATGCTTTCGGTCAGCTCTTGGGTTTTAAATAGGTGATTCAAGTTTTAGAATATTTGCCATGCTTTACACCACAAAATCTAGCATTCACTTTAGTCTTAAAAACTGATAGGCTTTCTGGTAGTTAAATAAATAAACATACAAATAAATAAAATTATCACATTACAAAGAAAAAGTTTCCTCCATATCAGTTTCATATTAATTTGACTGTTTTCATCATGACAAGACCTCTGTTTTAGAACAAATGACAGCAATATTGCCACTCCCACAAGGCACAGGATAAAAGACAGCCTTCAATTAATAGTATGACAGCCAGTTATTAATAAAAGAAACACACTCAGAGGCACTACTTATTTCAGCAAATATCAACAAAAATACTTCAAAGAAAATACATTTCCTAACAATGCCAATGCTCTGTCTTCACCCTTTCTCTTGTTTCTTTTTAACCATTTCTTTTTCAACTTCTCTTGCCCATCAGTTCACCGTCATGAAGTAATGGGCTGGCACTCTCAAAACTTTCAAAACCAAATCTCTATAATAATCTTCTCATTCTTTCAAATTCACTTAAATTGTAGCAGCAACAGGGATCAGCTTACAGTCACAGGAGAGAGGCTCACAGAATTGTATTTAGAAACCCTTCAACATTTTGGAATGAATAGCAAAACAATCCACATGGAGAAAATGTGATAATGGAGCCATAAAATGATGGCATCAGGCTCTTAAAATATTTCTCCTCAAAGCTCTATTGTATGCATGATTTACTTTGAGCATAGGGATATCTGGAAGCCACATCAAAGAGCTAATGGATAGACATTTTGTTAACATATGTAGAACTGATGCCAGGCCATAAAACAACACTGCACTGAGTATTACACATCTTCAGAAAAGTCTGGTTGTTTTGTGCTGATTTTTTTTTCTTGAGGTTGGGGTGGATTTTTGGTCTACAAATTATTTCTTCCGTTATGTGCATGAATGCCTAACAGGCTCAGAAGCCTGGATGGTTTTTATGTTCTCTTGTTCCCTGGATCTTCGCCCAGTATCACAAAATCTGAGGCAGGGCTGATCTTTGAAACTGGGAAAGGAAGAAGAATGAAAAAGTAAATAAGCATCTATGTCCTTTGCAGAAGAGGTTCTGTTACATCAGTCAGAGACTGGTAAAGAACCTCACACTCTATGCTACTACCTCAGCATCTCTGTTTCTCAGGTCATCCTTAGGACTGCTAATTTCAAAGCACTGATCAAACTTGGCTCTAAGCTACAGCGCATTCTTCAATGGTCTGTCATGTCCTTGGTGTTCAAAATGGAGACACTTTTCAAATGGTACATACTGCAGATATGGCATTCCATAAAACCAGGAGGCCAAAAAACTTTGTAGAGTGAATTCCTGGAACAGCTCTCCAGGATTCTGAAAAGGCCACTTATAAGCTCCTCTGTTTCTGCTCTAAAGTATTTATCCTGGATCCCAGAATAATGAGCAGCCATTAAATTTATGTACTTTGTAGGGCACTTAGGAAACAGTTTTTCCATCACTTAGTAACTGTAGGATAAGTAAAATAGCACTGCACACCAAGAAACACACAGTACGAAAAGACACTGAAAGTCAAGACTGTAGAAGAGTTGTAACTTTATCCACTTTGATACCTTTTCAGTTAATCACATCTTTTGTGGTTTCATGTTTGGCACATTTGGTACATTGAAGCCAGATTAACAACAAACAGCTGATATTTATAGCATTTCCCCAGAGATGGGAATGGTTGCTGCTGCACTTTAAGACCAATCATGTTGCATCTGTATTAAAATGAGAAGACAAACATGTTTTACTGCCAGCTCTGCCTGAATTTCAAATGAAAACCACACTAGTTAACTTGTGAATTTCTCAGTCAGTCAGTCTCCAGTGTCAGCTTGCATAGTTTAAATAAAACATCTCACCAACACACAATACAGCACAAAAGGATGCTAGCAGCATGGGCCTAGGTGCAAAAGAGTTCTCACATACTCTCCAAGATAAAAGTCAGGAATGGACAGCAAATGTCTCTAACCTGCAATAGCCTGGACCTCAGCAGGTTCTGCTACCACACCTTTGTCATTTCATGAACTCTTTGGCTGAATTTTCAACAGTCATACAGCCTTAAGTATGTTAAGTCCCACAACCCTCAGGTTTTCTACTCTCACTGCTGTCCTAAGCACCATGAGAATGGGATCCCAAGCTCAGAAAGGTTGCCAGGACATAGCATCTTTGGTCCCACTGTTTCCCATTTATTTTTACAAAGAAAAGGTGGATCTTGAATTCATTATCCTATAGGCACAGGCTCACCTCTTTTAGGCACTTACACGTTAATCAGGCCTCAGCAGGCACTAAACAAGGACCTCAACTCTTATGAGGATGGTGGATGTCTCTGCTCTGATCACGCACAACCACACCTGCTATGACACAGGAAGAGTATTGTCTGGGGTGAGCAGTCCCTTCCTAACTTAGAAGGAATAATACCATTATAAACAGAACAGAGACATTGGTGAGACACTGAACTATACTGACAGAATGGCAAAATCCATTTCCTTTTTCTGTTCAGATGCTTTTCTACACCATCTGAAAACTTGATACTGCAAAGTTGCAGCTTGCAGTAGGTTTCACCATGCATTTTTTCTAGCTGGAATGTTTGCTTACTGCCTACTGGCCAGCCAAAGAGAAAGGATAAAGCAGGAAGAAAACCTGAAGTATCAGTAGGTTAATTTTTCAAAAGTACTTGCACATTGGGTACAGAGATGCCTTGAAATGACACAGGACACCTGCACTCATGTCACAGCATCACCGCTGAAGATGAATGCACCCCTGAGAGCTTGATGCTTCATAAAGCAGTAATAACATTTCTTTTACTGCTTTAGGTTACTTAGAAATGCAAATGTGTTGAAGTTAAGCATAGGTGCTTAAAATAAGGTTTGCAACTTGAACAATTCTGAGTATCCATTTTGATGATTTCAACATTTCCTGCGGCAGCAACGACTTTCAGAATGCTAAGTCTAAAATACAGGAAACCTTTAGGAAAATATATCAAAAATATGTCAACTACTATTTCTCTGTTTTCCTTAACATTTTCCAGTTTTACCCCCTAAACCCCAACCACTATATGCAAGAATCCACATAAAGCACTTGGAAAAATGATTGAAAAAAGAGGAACAGAACTGGATATCCTGCAAAAGCAGTCAAATTAAAAAAAAAAACAACAACAACAACAAAAAGCCAACAAAAAAACCTAAGCAAAACAAAAAAGAACCCCTGAGAAAACCCTAAAGAGGTATGAAAAAATTGACATTATTTTCTCGTTTAATGTACTTAATAATAATAATTAATATTGTTTGTAACAAACTTGTCAGACATATTATTTCAGTTCATAGTGATTATTTTTAATAAATATGTTAAAATCTCATGGAAGGAGTCAATGAATTATTTATAAATCAAGCAGTATATTAAAGTCTGGTCAATATATAGATGAATCTATATATTGTGTATCTAAATGTGTAGTTACATCTTGAGCTGAATCACCTTTCACCAGACTTGACACACTTTCTTCAGTGTCCTACAGCAACCCTCATTTCCAACTGCATTTCAGGGGTTTAAGTTATAATTTGCTGCAATACCTGTGACCAGCTATGTTTCACAGGTTTCAACCTAATGTAAAACTGGTTTGGTTTAGACTTTTATAAGAGCAATACCACCCACTGTTGATTTCTCACCCAGAGTTCAGAGATCCAGATTTGGGTTTGTTTCAATTCAAAACTTAAACTGAAATTTTGGCCCATGGAAACAGCACCTTTCTGTTCCCCTGGATTTGTACTGCATTTTGAAACACTTCGGCATCGAGGGCATTGTAAGAGTTTGGATCTGCAATGTATTTTATTGCCTAAATAGTGAGATGGTTCCTGTTTTTACCAGAGTAACACAATGGAATGAACATGGTGAAGCATCCATTAAGGCTCCAACAGGAACTGAGTACTAAAAACCTAAACATTCACTTGTTTTATTTTTCTGTTTCTTGGTTACATTTTCAAAGTGTGTCCACTACCACTCCCATTATCATCAGCAGGGGGCTTGTAAATAAGCCTTTACCCAGTGTTTAAAAAAAATTAGCTTGTCAGTGGAGGTGAAGAGATCCCAAACCACTTCATTACTTAAAGAAACAGAGCAGGACAGTAAAGAGAAAATCAAGTCCAGGCAAGCACCTCAACATATCTTTGAAGTCTACATTTGAGCACTTCGTAACCTGAACTGAAATGTCAAACTTTGAAATACACCAAACATAATTCAGGAGAGATAGCCTATTAACTAGTTAGAAACATCGTTAAAAATGCAGATGACATTAAATTAAATTAAATGCACCCTAATTAGAAAGTTGGAACGTTTCACTTGGTGAATATGTGTTTCATGAGGCTAGACTCACAGGTGATGTTATGTAAACCAATCAACCACCAGGGTAGTTACTCCTTCCCTGCCCAATGATCCAGCTGCTGAAACTGTACTCATGCTGACATTGAGGATCTCTAGACACCACAAGCCAGAGCTACTGAACTGCCATCTCAGAAATGATATAACCTCTTAAATAGATAAAATCTCTTGCCTGGTTTATAGGTCAGAGATAGTCATTCTTCTTCTCCATTGAAGCCATGAAAGCACAGTGTTTTAAAAAGCATTGTGGCTCTCTAGGTACTCTAGCAGCAACTTCTAGTGCTGCTGTAATTGAGGTTGCATCAACATTTTCACAATACAACATACTGCCAGGAAAGTAACTCCATGTTGTAAGCTGACACAGAAGACCTTGTACCAGGCACAAATCCTTCAGCACTATGAGTTTGGTTTGTATGATTTTTAGCTATGAAGTTGGAAGAAAAGAGAAAGCAAGAAGAAAATTCTTATAAATGGAAGTCAACAATGTAGAACTATGTAATGCTCAAACAGAATTTGTGGTGCAGACTGTTTATTCCAACCACACATACCTGCTAAACATAGCCATGAAAGCTCTTACCTGAAAAAGACTGAAAAGCTAAAATGTCTAAAATATAGAAGAGTGAATAAAAGTTACTCGTTTTAGGGATTTCTTCAAAAGGGCTGGTTTGTTTGTTTGTTTGTTTCTTCCATATTTTTAAAGAAAAAATGAGGGTTTTTTTGTATATTTTCACCCACCTGCTCTGGGTATTTGCTTCCAACTATCTCTGCCACAGTGTTGAAGGATAGAGAGTCTGGATAAGTCTTAGCTCCCATCCTCAGGTGCACAACAATCTTAGTGCCGCGGAGAGATATTCGTGACATCATTTCAGCATCTTCCACAGAGATGCAAGCAGTGGGAATTTGGGGTACACCAGGCTGGTAACTCTGCGCCCCAGTATGTGGACTGTTAAAAAAAACCAACAAAACACAGTGTTAACAACTTAGCTCTGTAATTTTTTTAGCATTACTGTAGAATTATTAAAAAGAATACATTCATGACCATCCCCACCATACTCTCAAAAGGGACATGGCTACAATTTTTAATAAACCTTTTGACAAAATACATCAAGTGTTTTTACACTAATCAGAAAAACTGACTTACTATCACACATGTCTTGAATTCTATTCATTGTCAGCTCTATTTAGGTCATTGCCATGCTTTGATATCACACTCTATTCACTGCTTTACCAGAAAGAAAAGCAATGAAAAGTCTAAATGAACAGGTTGCCATAAGTGCATTTTTTTTCCTGCGACCAATAATGAAATTTAAATTCACTATTAAATTTTAATGCTATTTTCCAAATAACAGAACTGCAGAACACATGAGGTTGGCAGGAACCTCTGGAGATCATCAGGACCAACCCTCCTGCTCGAGCAGGCCATCCAAAACCAATTGCACAGAACTATGCACAGTGCATGAAAATCTTCACCTGTGAGCCTTCTTACAGCAGCAGACGTGGTTTTTATACATTTAAACGAACAAAAAAAATTAAATTGGGTTATTTTTAAGTCTTCTAAACTGGGAAAAAAACCATTTAATCCTAGAAGAGATATGTTAAGGAGGATAGGAGAAACCTAGTTTGTAAGGTTATAGATTAAGTAGAATGGAAGAGATTATTCAGTTCTATTTACTGAGAAGAATAAACCCTTCTCAACAATAACAAGTCATATTGTAATCAATAACATAACCTGCAGAGTAGATATGTATTTATTTCACATGGAAATACTAAAAACTAGTTACAGAGGTCTTGCAGGAGCTTCTTCAGAGTATAGAGAGATCTATCTATTAAGTGACAACAGTTCAGGAAATTATTGCTCCCAGTTGTTTACAGCTGAACCTAAATCAAAGGCCAGCGTCTCTTCCCATCAGCTTTGCAGGTCAGGTGACCTTTGAAACAACATTTAACCTGAAACTCAGATTCTCCTGTGCCATGTAATACTCCCCAAGTGGGATACACTCATGTAGACTTATAAGTTCAGATTTTTTTAAAAAAATTTTTTTCTTTCTCTTTGTTGGGAAAAAACCAGCACCCTTCATCCCCGCTTTTAAACTGCGATAACTTGCTGCATATGTTTAATATTTCTTTGAGTGTCTGGGGATAAATCCAGCATGTTAACCAAGAGACTTTCCAAATAATGTAAAATAAACAGACTGGAAAAAAAGAAAAAGAGAGATGACAATTTCATGTACTAATTTTAAAAAAACCAAACCCTACATTCAACAACGGAGCAGAAACTGTTTGTTTCTGGTAATTTTAAATTAAATGTTTTTGCCTGTATTTTCTGGCAAGTTTATGTCTTTGTACTAATATGCTGTGTATGCTGAATTGCAGTAATTCAAGCTTTATCACTGATTTCAAGGTCCTTGTTATTTCTCAGATGCTCAACAAAAGAAACCCCTAAAACTGTATTTTCTCCAGCTTAAGCAGCAAACACAATTCTTGCAGATGCTCCATCCTGATGTTCCACCACAATTGTGGATAAGGCTTCTGACAACTCGCTATGATGCACACATGCTTACATACCTCAAGTGAAAAAACATTTGCAGGTACAAAATTTACCCAGCTAGCCCAAAAAATAAACCTTGAAGTTACCCAGAAGTGCCATTTGTATGCTTAAACTACTTCTCTACCAAGATTACAAAGGTAAACCCTACTACCCAAGTTAAACCATACTGGCACTGGCAGGCAGAACCAGCAACAGCTCACATGATACCAGGATCTGACAGGAATGGACGACTGCCCAAATTATTTCTACAAAAAGGGAAATGGACCCTAAGCATAACCAGTAAAAAGACACAAAGCAATACCACAGTACTGTAGATTCCTAATGCTGCAAGATGAACTCACACAGAAAACATTTGAGGCAGACACTAAGCATCCTGGGACGCACCTGAATAAAGTTTACATGCATGCAAAGCATGCCCTATGTTAAGTATATCATCTACATAATAAATTGCTTAATAAAGTGCCAAAGAGTACATAAAAAATCTAAGTAAAGCAAATTAAGTGCCTTTTATGCAGAGGTAACCAAGATCTGGAAAGGCTACTGACCATATGGCAAGACCTGAGCAAGAACTAACAAAACAGAAATTACTAGCAGACTCTGTGTAACAGATGGAGAGAAGCATTCCTGAGTTTGGCTCAAAACAGGGCAAACAGGATGTAGCTTGGGAAAATCAGGAGAAAGAATTTTTTTGGGGGAGGGAGGGGGGAAGCAGGAGGGATGACAAGAAAGGTTTTTTTTCATTGAGTCTAAACAAACATGATTTTGGGGCTATTATTTCAAGAGAAGAAGGCTCTTATTAAAAAAAAAAAATAAACTCTCTTGACCTTACCATTCCTTGCAACTCAAAAAGGAAATGAAAGGAAAGCATCACCTAGAATCAGCCCTAGAGATCGCAGAGAACCCTAACTCTGAATCAGCATTCAACTTTACAGCACTGGTACCTACAGGCAAGCACCTCTGGCATTTCCCACTAATACCTGGAGGTGATGTTAGCATCTGCTTCAAACACACACTCTGTGAAAAATGCTGTTATCCAACAAACTCTAAATTAATTCTGTAAAACTTGACGGGTAATTAGGCTATTTAATATATGATACCCCCAGTGCAATACCATAAATTGGTGTTCAGAAGAGATGGTAAGTAGTTCTCCCATTATTTTTTATTTACTTAACAAAAGCACCTGTTTTGATTTTAGATCTACTGAATCATCTCACATCCATATTTAAACTATTAATTGAAAACATATTAATGTTACTACAAACTCATTTGGTCCTGACATTCTTGTTCAACAGCTGACAAAATTCAGATAAATAAAGTGGCTGAGTTTTGCTTTTGATAAACCCCTAGATTTCACATCTTGGAAAGCATTTCAGAGAAGTGTCATGGTATGAATAAAAGCAGAGAAAAGGCTCAAAAACCCCCACAATCTCTCTTTTAAACGTGTATGTCAAATGATTAGTAAGAAACAGGTGTGGCTTGTGTCTTGCACAAAAGTGGGATAAAAAACTCAAAAAGCAGCTAGTTATTTTCTTTTCTGAGTAAAATAATCAGATGTGGAGAAACTAAAAAATGTGGATGAAAAGATGTGCTGCTGGTGTCAGGTCAGTTCTAGCTCTTCTTACTGACCTCGCATGCTCCATTACTTTCTTCCTGCACTTCCAACCCTTATCTCTAAGATAAGCTAAAATGCCCAGGGAAAAACAAACTATGTAAGAACCAGTGCTTCAAGCTAAACTGGATGCTCTGATGGAAAACAGGTCTCTAGCTGAAGCCTTGGGAAACTATAGCAATCTCCTAAAGGGAGAAGTAAGCATGACATTACAAGAACTCTGACATGGCTAAAAGGAAAAAAAAAAACCCAACCAATCAAAACTTGATTATACAAAAGCTTAGAAAGATTTATTTCAGCCATAATGTGTATGCACAAACCACCAGAGCACCATTCTTCACATGAACCTCAAAAAGCAATCTAGAGTTGGGAAATACAAAATCAGTGTTGTCTAAGGATTGCCAGTGTTGTCTAAGTTTATTCATTCAGACAAACACATTGCAAGGCTTTAATTACATATGTGACCAAATATTTTCTACAGGACCCATGCAAAATTCACTGTATGAACTACATGTAAACTAAAAATTCATACCAGATCAGCTAGTTAAATCATAAAATACATTTCTGTATAGAACCATGACTACATTTTAAGAAACTGCAGAGTAAAAATACTATAGAAATGTGGAATTAAATAGTATAAATAAATAAATTAAATAGCATAAATAAAATAGTAGTCTGTTACCAAGATTACAATATCTGGAATCCAGCCACACAGTGTCTCTTCCAGATTTCTTTGCACCAACCCTTACATGGTGCAGCATCTGCACAAGTGTAATGGAGTGTAAGAAAGGCTCCAGAAGCTACTGGCCTTACCAAGGAAAATTCCCTTTGAAGAAGAACACAGCTTTATTCTGTTACCACCTGGACTCCATTTAAATTAACATTTAGAAAACTGCATTTAGTGAGTGCTAGGCACTCCATAAAATTAGGCTTAACCAAACAAGCATAATAGCTTTGCCATAATTACATATGCCCTAGGTTACAGAACACAACTTACAGATATATGTTTGTATTTCACAATAATATTCAGTAACACAAGCACCAAGAGAATTCTCCAATAAGTACGGAATTTAAAAAAAATAGCATGGATTAGATATGGTTTGCCAAACAAGAAGCAGAAAACAACTCTGAATAGTAAAATGATCAAATGAAGTTCGATGAATTCTACCCTGGGACTATCCAACTGCTGGGAAAGTAGAACAGCTTTCCAAGAATCTGTAGAAAATGGAAGTTTGCATCAGCTGCTCTTCAACTGAAAAAGAAACTTGCTGGATCTTACAGACATGAGGATGACTCTCCAGCAGCTGACATCTTGAGGGAACTATTTAAGTCATACACCTGTTTGGCCTCCTTCTGCTCAGTACAAATCACCAAGCTCTGTCCTTCTGCATTTACATCCCTGCCTTGTGAGAATGCAGCTGCCTGCTGTGCACTGCAATAGGTAAATTAGGAGAGGGCTCCTGGAGTGAACACCACTGGCAATCCAAATTGCCAGCAGCTGCAAGGATTCTGGCTTCATAGGCTTTGTTTTTAATTTTTTTGTTGAATTCCTAGCTTCTCAGCCTCGAGCACAAGTTGTATTTATATCTTCAGTGACCTCCTCTATCACCAGAGACCAATGCACACAGAGAACAAATTCAAAAAACCTCACTGAGAGCAGATATTATATTTTACACCTACAGGAAGGATGTAAATAAATCCAAACAAACAAGAACAAAAAAGAAATCAAAACTCAAAACAACAAACCCCCCTCATTTTCTTTATTTGGAAAGTAGCAAATCAGACAAAGAAGCATCACAAGGCTAGCAATACAAAAGCAAACTACGAGCTAGCTGTCTAGAATACTGACCTGCTCTTCATACCATCTCCATTTAATGATGTTTTTCATTGTTATAATTAGCTCTTACATCAAAATTATCAAGCACAAATAGGTGTGAAGAGGCATTAGAGCTTTCAGGGCACCGTATCAGTCCTTCCAAGTCTCTGATTAATTAGAGATGGGCAGTAGCAGAGAGGGTGAAGCTCTCCCCCACACAGGCATATACATGCACACCAGAAATATGAGCCAGCCCTGGCACTGAATATAATGCATCATGGGGCAGCACAGCCCCATAAAACTTCTCCCTTTTAATCAGCTGAGGTAAATAGAGGGGAGCAAGGTCTGAAAGGAGGCAGAAAAAGTCTCAGATTCACAGAAGATGATACTGATGGTGCTTGTTTTCTTTCTTCCTTCTCCACACAACCCACCATTCAGAGCAGTATGTTCTTTGGACACTGTCCTCCAGCAAAAGCAAGCCAATCTTAAACTCATATGCATTTAGGAACATCTCCCTTCAACAAGCTGTGTCAATGTTAACAAAGCCTCATGGAGATACACTTTTAAAGGGTAAAAAACAAGTATGAACAGGAATACAAAGGTACAAGGAAAAAACCATAAGGTAAAAATGGCAGTGACAGAGGGTAAACGTGTTTCTCAAGTCAGCAGGAGACAAAACATCTTAGTACCAAAGGCAACTATGTGGATGGATTAAAGAGAAGAACTTTTAAAACTAAAAAAAAAAACAACTAGACAGCAGAATAACATAGTTATTATCATCTCAGATGGCATGGAATTAAATCCCAAAAGTAAAACCTTGAATGAAGAATGAAGAAATCTAGTTATCTTTTCTTCTGTTTGTGTGTACAACCTTTTCCACTGAAACACTTACATTAACCCCAACAGAAGGGGGTGGGACAACAGGGGAGAAGATGTTAAAACCTAACTGGATATGAAAAGAAAGTGAAGGGACTGACTGGATTAGATTTCAAGGAATGAGCAAAAAAAGCCACTGCAAGACACTTGTCCAGGTGAGCCACAATATTTTCTGAAGAAAACTGAAACACTGGAAAATATTCACTACATAAATGCTTCTTTCACACCCACACTTCTAATTTCTATAGACTATTAAACACCTTTTTGATGTTCTGTTAAACAATCCAATACTTTTCACCATTCAAATAAAAAAGATAATAAAAAACATGTTAGCAAAAACAATAGAGAGGGGAATACCACTTATTTTTTCACTCAACTGAGAAATTTTAGTAGTGTCACTTGAAATGGACTGCTTTAACTATACCTGATGATTACAATTGCCTGTTATCTAGTTCACACATTATATAATTCCACTTACACAATGTAAAATGCACTATAAATACCTAAGTGATAAGAAAACATTACCTAATAGTGTATTATTGACAAACTCATTCTCCGATAAATGATACATTTTTATTTCCAAAATTCAGGCAAGCCTTGCTTGTCACTTCAAACTTACAGACACCCTGAATTTTTCATTTTGAACCTGAAATCCACTGTAAGCAGAAAAATTATTTTTAGGAACAGCGTGTATTTTTAAAGTTCATTATAGTACTTTAACTCAGGTGAACTACAACTAAATATTGAGCACCCCAGCAAAATGTCGTGCCAAGCGTGACACGACGTTTCCCCAGCTGTATCTTTTGATTGTGGCAGAGTCTCCCAAAAGCTCCATAATCTACATCACATGATATAAAAATTGTCCCAATAGGTATGTATGTCCACAACTCCCTTCCTGGCAATTAGTTATGTCTGGGAAACGAAGAGTGTCAGGCTTAAAAATAAAAAAAAAAATCCAGTACAAACCATGGTTGAGAATGACTGAGTAAGTTTTGGGGAACTTGCCATGCTACAGGTTTCTTCAGGGAGCATACAGGAAAAACACCTGGTACACAGCAGTTTTCATAAGGAAATTAATGTAGGGGTTTCCTGAGAAAGTAGTTTAGTCTTGAGAATTCAAGTAATTTTCCTTCCCCAAAAGGAAAAGAGAAATTGCTGATGAAATGCAACACTTCCTCACTGTTTTGTTTTTGCTACCAAGTTTGTTGTGCTCTGCAACATACACTATATAGTCATATTGTTTTGCTTAATGTTTGACTATTTGTCCTCTTACCATTTGATCTTGGAGATACAGCAATTCCTTCATCATGTTCTGAATGGAGAGAAAAGATTATTCTCAATTCCACTTTTGCAATTTATGTGTTTCTTTAATATCTCGTAAAGAGTGCCTATGAGAGTCTGTGCTGGAAGAGAGACTATCTGAAACAATATAATTTTCTCTCATTTTTATTAGCTGATCCATGTTGCTTAGGAAAATGTTGTTGGAAAAAAGGTAGCAGGCTGGAGGCTGGTACAATAATGATCATCACTTTTACAGCCTGGACATAAATTAAAATACGCAAATGATTTTGGACCTGAACCAAGAGATACAGGCACACAGCCAGTCAGATCAGAAGAATTGTTAAGGTGACATGGGTTTAGGGACATGATGAGATTCCAGACTACCTGAAAAGTGACAGCTGTGAGAATGCCAGAGTCCACCCCTGGTAGCTCCAGGAGAAGAGGATTGTCACAGAGGACCACAGGCTTCCGCACTTCCTCCTCACCCAAGTGTCCAGGGTCCCACTCGTGTTCAGGCAGCCTCCATGAGGAGAGGCACGCAGCAAGTCACCTGCACTCAGCCTCGTGTACACCCCACAGCCCTGGGGCTCAGTACAGGAAAACACTGAAGATCACTTAGTGCAACACTGCAGTAACAGAATAAAAAGTGGGGATTTTCTTCCCAATATTCAAGTACCAAGTAGTTATTATTCCCTCACCCCACAAAGTACACTGTGCAAGAAAATTATCTTCCTGATTGGGAATGATTATTAACACTGAGACCATGTATATAACTTCATGAATGATATAAATAGAAAATCTTGAAAAAAGCTATATCTACTTAGAAAGAAGTGCATAATATAATTTTAAAAGCAGAACTGTGTTTTACAAGCTCATATACACCGGCTGAATCACCTTGCAGCTGTCAAGCTAAAATTTCTTCCTCTAAAATACTCTATACTACACTTCTGTGTAAGCATAGTGGAGTTACTTAAATTATTCACTGGAAATTGTACTTTTTTCAAATCCAGCTTGTCTATAAATAGATACCAAATTCTACAGAACAAACCCAAATATGTGCAAATCATAACTATTTTTCAAATAGTTTAAAACAATTGTTCTGTAAGTGCAGCCCAAAGATCACCTGCACTTTGCAAAGCCTTTGTACACCCAGCTCTCAAAGTGGGCTTTTAATAATTTCATCTACACGTAGCTAAAGTTTCACTGACCTGCAGATGAATATTGTGATGTAGCCCACACATTGACTAATACCAGTATTAACAAAACTCCTGTTTTAAGGGGACAGTGCTTGATCCCTGATCTAACCACAGAACTCTTCAGCTGCAATGAACAGTTGATGGTTGATGTGACCAGGATACACTGCAAATCACATGGTAGCACTTCTTGCTGCCAGAGCCATGAAACTATTGAGCAGCTTTGCTGCAAAAAAACTGCTAAAACAACTTCTCCTTGGAAGTTCATGATTTGTCAAACATTTGGGGGAAATAGAACTGTCTAGGACCATCCTTATGAAACCATGACAGTCAGAATGTTGAGCTCACAAGCTCTGCTCCCTGTTAACTTTCGTAATGGCCTGAAAAACTCATGTGGAGGTGGAAATAATAGTGCATTTGTGGCTAAAATTTCTGTCGCAAATATATTTGTACTAAAACTAAACAAAACTAAAAGCTTCAGATACCTTATGTGGGAGATCCTGGAGGACAGAACGGAATTCTCCCTTCCTTTCTCAGGAAACTTCCATGGACAAACATCACCAAGAAGTCTAATGCTCTCCAATGCGGTTCTCCAATTCCTCATCATCTTACTGCAATTGCCTGGATCCTTTCACTAACTGTTAAGCCACTCCATGAAGTAAAATCCAAATAGTAAGGAATAAAAAATATCACTCTATATGGGAGAGGATAAAGGAATCCATCACTGATTGTCACTCAGAAGTACTATACAAATATTTGCATGACTGAAACCTAATTTTAGACACTGAAAAACAGTTACACTTCTAAAAACGTAAGTTGCAGCTGCACTTGTTATTCCAAGTAGCTCTGCTAAAGTTTTCTCATGGGTCTGTCTATTCACGTTGCATTTCTGGCAAGACTGAAATGTGAGCAGTCTCTCAGACATTGCAGCACACCATTTCTGTTTTCCTAGATTGTCAGCATTATAAACTAAGTAAAAGAAGAGGGGGGAAAAAAATCCCCATGGTTTTGTGGAGTTACAGCCTTGGATGGTCCCTCAGATGGACTCGACTGCCCAGGATTCTGGCTGCATGTGGACAGTGTTGAGTCCCCTCTCAAGGTCTTTGAGCTTGAGCACAAATGTACATGCCTCTAATGCCCTTTATGGAGATACAGAGCATGTATACTCGAGTTGCCTGGTCCCTTCACATAATTTCTGGCACTCCAGTGTCCCCCCAGCAGCAACTGCAGCCTTCTCAAAACCCTCAAAACTGGGAATCCTGAAAATTGTTCTTTCCTTCTATAGAGACTGCAGATAGAGATACTCAGAGGGAGACACAAACTGTCCTCAAAGAAGGATCACAAACTGCTTTCTGAAGAGGTGCAAGCAATACAGAGATTACAGAAGAACAACTAAAACCTCCTTACACCTCTCTTGGGAATTCATTCTTTCCAAAACTCAGATTTTTTGCCAAAATCACATTTGAATGCCAGAACCTGATTTCTAAAGTTCATGTTGTTCTTGATCTTGATATAAAACTGTTACTAAGAAAAAGCCTTTTACTTTTTTGAAATTCCAGCTTCTTCATGCTCTTTTCAGTCTGCTTAACTCTCTTATGGTGAGTTAATACTGAATTGAACTCAAATCCTTTGAATTACAGTCAACAAATTATTTTTAAATGTTTACATTTGAAAATACAATATTCCTATTTAATGAACTGTATTCTATGTCATTCACCTCCTGCCAGAGCCTTCCCACAGATCTGAATCTCAATCTAGCAGGATCAACAATCAACCTAATAAAACCCCCCATTACATAATGGATTATTTATCAGCAGTAGTCACCCACTGTTATGTGGTAATACAACCATTACTTGGCTTTGGCACGTGCAAATTGTTGCAGAATCTACTACTGACTACTTAAACACAGTTTAGAAGAGTAGATTTTTAATGTTGTCCTCTTTACAGTAAAAAATGTACAAATGCTACCCTAAATTAACATTCAAGTAATATTAATATTGCTTATAAACAGGGAAAGAGAGATAATACTGTGACCTGCTCAAGATCCCACAGGGCACAAGGCAGAGTGATGAATGGAACTTCAGAACCCCAGGGTTTAATTGATGCATGTGATTACTCTCTCTCATCTGACAAAAGTACCCTTTTGTTCTTCAGTGCACAAATGGCTAGAATCAATCTGGATTTTTCAGATTTTCATCTAAACAGTACGTAGTTTCAGTATTTCTTGTTGAGGTATTTTTGTGTCCTTCACAGACACAAGCAAATTAATGTGAAGAAATCCAAATAGAAATATGTCAGAAATGATGTGGTTCCTTTCTGTTCTTTATTCTCAGAAGAAGAGTTCAAAATGGATTAAAAAGCCATGAAGTTCAGTCAAAGCTTAATCCTGCTTAATAATAATAATAATGAACAGAAGCATATAAAAGACAAACCCTCTCTGTTTCACAGGGTATTTGCAGAATTCACATTAGCCAGCCAAGGCAGGAGTACTGTGGGTAGTGACCAGGAAATAAAGGCAAGGTGAAACAGTTTAGCAGAAGTCACAGACCACTCACTTAACCAGCTAAAGGAAACAATCTATAAATACTGAACAAAAGTCAGATTTAAAAAGTAAAGCTGGGAGAGAACAAAGGTACAGCTTTAGGTTTGTATCATCACCCTAAATATAGAAACAAAAGGAAAGAAAGTATAAGATGCCTGAAGGAGTGGACAACAGGCAAGTAATCAAAGCTGGCATCACTGGCAGAGCAGAGACAGGAGCTGGCACCTCTCATTTAATAAACCAGATGGAGAAGGATTTTCACCATTTAGCTATACCCTGGAGGCAACACAAAAGCATTAGTATTTGATGCAACAAGATGGACACAATAAGAGAAACGCAGGTGACTGATTGGATTTGAAGGGGAAAACAAATCTGGAGAAAAGGATTAAAGTAATTGAAATGGTTACACTTCTGAGGCACAAGACATTGCTTCTACAGGGAAGAACCCATTATTACTGTTGGCCAGCGACACCAGCCTACATCTAGAAAACAATTCTAAACAACAGCTGTGGAACAATTGGCTCTGACGTCCTAAAAACACAAGTCAAAATTTGTGTGCCGTAAACAAGGGGTTTCATCATACAAGTGGGTCTAGCTAATCATACTTAAATGTCTGACATACACTGCAGTAAAGATAACAGCAGGGTGAGGCCATCCTATGGGAAGACAACATCTAATGAAAAAACACAGAAATACCCTAACATATGGACAAGCCACAAGTAAGACTGTGGGAAGTGGAAGAAACAGCAGAAAGAAGAGGCCACCTGTCCTCTGAAAAACAGTGCAAGCATTCTTGTAAAGAGAAATCATAGTATGTTGGAATAAACCATACACATTTAATGGCATGTTTAAACAAACAAGGCAAAACAAAATGAGGAAGTAGCATTTCCAAATCCTCTGCATGCCTGGGGTGTTGACCAAAGAGATGAACTGTGTTAACAGTTGACTAGGAATCAAATATATTTTTAAATCGGCACCTATATTTGGTTGCTTGTTTGTTTTACATAAGTAAAAAGCTATATATCACAATAAAATTTTAAGTTGTATACGTGCATATAAATCCAGCCAAAGCCCCTGCAAAAACTTGTGCTCACTTTTGGAATCAGCAGTAAACCTTGAAAAGAGTAAAAGAGTACTTCAGGGGCTTTAGAGCAGATACAACTTATTTCCTAAACAAAACTTCAATATATATAAGCTGAAATGGTTTTGCGATATCTAGATAAATTTTAGTAACATCATCAAATTAAGAATAATGCCAAACAGATTTACAAAAAGTAACTTGAGTAATATAGGAAGCATAAACAATACTCAGCAGGAAATAGGAACAGGAAAACTGTGAAAATAATGGAAAAAGACATGAAAAATAAAACTGGGTAGGCAGGTGAATCTATGTAATAGGCCTCTGTACAAGCTGTTTCAGCATTGTTTGGACTAAAAATTAAAAAGTGAGGTGCAGTATACCTTGGAAGTAATCCTAGAAGACATGAAGAAACATAGGCTTTACTCTTTCTTTCTCTCTCTCTTTTTTTTTTTTTTTTAAATAAGATAGTATTAGGCTAGGACACCCCAAACAACAATTCTGTAGCTTTCTGCCACAAACATTCTGGGACTATTTAATCTTTTTCAGTTGTCCAGGGCCAAATGCTCATGTGCTCTGGACATGAACACTCCAGATAAAGTCCACAGTTACTGCACTTTTACAGAAGAAACATGGAGAATTAGAGAGAAACAAAATAACAGTCCACATGCTTCTCAGATCTTATCAGCAGCTGAAAATAAATACACAAACTGAGAAACACATTCACTGGCACTGTATTAGTTGGATACCCCTCTGTAATTGTTATCTGCCTTTGTGTTGTCAGGTTTTTCTTCAAACCTCCACAAATATGGTCACCACATACTAGTGAGACCCTTGTTGGTATAATCAAGAAAACTGAACATTGTGAGGACATTGAAACAAACCTGAAGTTGATAGGTCAAGACATTACAATCATGTCAGAGGGTTCTGAACTTAGTAACAGGTTTTCATAGGCACTACAACTCCTACAGACTCAGAAGAGGTTGGCAGCACTGAAGAAAGATGGAGCTGATAAGGGAAAAACATGAAATCACTGAAATTGCTGAAGTTCCTGGTGTTCAACCCACAGCAAGCACAGCTGTAACTCCTTATAGAGCAGTACATGAGAGCCAAAACTTGAACGTTTTATACACTGAACATCTTTATATACATGAACCAGTAATGCAAAGGTTGAATAAAACTTAACTTCAGAACACTACCAAAGCTAATCAGTGGGTGCTCATGGTACTCAGACAAGATCAGAGTTAACTGTGATATGGGTGGCCATCCAGCCCCCAACATAATGTATGACACATTAATGTTAGGAAAGTCCAGAAGACAAGAAAAAAACTAATGGAATACTACATTGCTAAAGATTTGCCTTGAGAAGTTATTGGTGAGGCAGCCAGGATTTCAATAGAGCTGTTATCCTCAGAGCATCTTTCTAGATAAAAGAGAAAATAAAAATAAAATCAAAAAATATTTTACTAGCCCTTGCCTCTACCAAGTTACAGAGCATTGCTTGTATGACACTAAATAGATGAAACTCTTCATAATTACATGAACATATTCCTGAACAGGAGGAGTCAAAATTAGGAGGAGGTAGAGAAAGTTCTTGTTAGTCTCATCACCATTTTAGTGACTTTGTAAGAAAACAAATATGCTAGGTGTATGAAATTACACAGAGATTGCAGATGTCACATCAGGCCCCATCTACTGGAAACCAAAAAACAACCAAAATCCAGTTATGCAGTTCAAAGCAAAAAGAGGAAAAAAGTTTGGTAAAAGCCAAAGAGAGATTGGGACTGAAGAAACATTTACAGATTTCTGACTATTATGAAGTTACCTGAAATTTGACTCCCTAATCACTGTGCAAATAGCAAGAACCCATTACACAACACAATCATCTCCTAAAACATAGGCTCCATTTCTTCTAACAGCTTAGCTTTTAAGTCTCTTTTTGGCAGCTAGGCTTTGCCCAAAAGTGAGCACAAAGTCTGCACTGCAGAATTCAGTCATAGGAAGCAAAGTGAAAATTAACAAATTGTCAGTCAACAAAATTTACAGACATCCTGGAGAGAAAGCCTCTAAGTGCAGAGCAAAGCCCACAGCACACCAGCAATCATATCTCTAAGGGCAGCAAGACAACATGCACAGCACTATAAAACATAACTAGAATCTTTCCACAAGTTCCCCAGAGACTTATAAAACATGGGCTGCTCCTATTTTCTCTTGTTAGACACCAAAAAAGGGTTTTATCCTTGCTTACTGCTTCCTTAGTAGAACAGAAGAAAATATTCCTGTATCCCATTGCCACAGAATACTGCTTTAGGACAGTCTCTCATTGAGATGTTTCTTAGGATCAATTCTTGTCCCTAGTCTAATCCAGTGAGTGAAAAGTGATCACAAATAATCAATGGCACTTTCTGATTTCTTCAGTCATGCTACATCACTACTGTTGCATCTCTACAACCATCACACTCCTTCCTGCTGCCCTTAGGCGTTGTGCATTCCCCAAGCCTGTGCAAAGCAGATGGAATATGATGCCTACTCAGCATGCCACTGCTTCCCTGGACAGCAGAATGGGTCACAAGAAGAAAGATTCCTAAGACAGCAGCAAAAAAATGGGTATACTGGCATTCATAGTGGAAGGAAGGGCAGAACAGGAGGGAAAGGAGCCTTCAGGGCTCAGGACACAATAGGAAGATATCATTTCAAAGACAGAACGTTCATTTTAAGGGCAAGATGCATCTCTTTGCTATTAAAACAAAACCAAAACCAAACAACTAAACCAAGCCACCAAATAAAAGCCAACAAAAAAGCAAAATAAATCCTAGTAAAACTACTGTATCATCCCAGGATTCAGAAAGCATGGCATAGCAAGAAGAGGAAGCTGAATCTGTTACTACTGATGTGAATAAGCCCTTATTTTTCTTGGACATGGAGTTTTAGGGGGAGGAAGATTATCTCATTAGCAAGCAATTCTAATGGCTGGAACCAAAGGCATCAGACCAAGGATTCGAAGAGGTGATGTGGTAAAAAGTCCCTATGAAAGCACCTGAGAGCTGAAAAATGCCACTAATGCACACATTTTTGTCAGCAAGAATGAGAAGGGCATGACCTGTCTAACAAGCTGTAAGGAATACAAAGGAAAACAACTTATCTATCGATGATAGTGGGGGGTAGAGAGACGGGGAGACTGAACAGACCCCAAAATCTGAGTCCTCTCAGAATCCGGAGTCCTATCAGAATCCAGAGTCCGTTCAGAATCCATCTTTATTGGGAACTTACAAGAGCTTATATACTGTTTCAGGAGACTACAATGTTTACTACAAAGATTGGGTAACAATCAAATACACAAACTTATGCATATCACAACATTTCTTTGGCTGACAGTGGTTAATGAAATTTCCTTTTCCCGGAAAGCTGTCTGATAGGATCTTCTTGCAATCTTAACTCTATCTCAGAGTTCCGTTTGCTTTTGCAAGGCATTTTATTTATCAGCTCCTTTATGCTAATAATGTCCAAGGTGCTATCAGACTTGTGTATTCCCATACTTATCTACAAAAAGATATATATGACTACACATGGTAGGAGAAAATAAATGAAGTGAGATTACAAAAAGGGGAAATTAAGATACAGGAAAAGAATTTGTTTTCAAATTCACATACATTCCATGAGATGATGTACTAGCCTTGTGCCATATGTAATGACATGGATCATCTATGCAACCTCAGTCACATATCTTGAGCTGCACCATGCCATTAATGACTTCCACTTTCATCCAGACAAAGCTTTTGATTAGAGTTACTGAGCTTCACAAGCTGGTGGTGTGTCTTGGCCACCTGTAGACTGAAGAAGGAAAGAAATAGTGAAGGAAAACACTTCAGGTAAGTATAAGATGCTGAATTTATTCCAAAAAGGAAAGAACTTGACCAAGTATGTGTCCTTGTTAAGAGTCTCTAGATTGAGTCAAAGTACTGCTTGGTCTATTTTGGCCTTGTAATATATTCCCTGTTGAATTTCTTGCATATCAGAGAGATTGCTCTGCAGCATCTAAAAAAAATATTATAATAGGGCTCTTGGCATTTATCCTGAGGATTCTTGGGGACTTCCTTCTTGAATTCTCAGAAAAGCACTCAATTTTGCTTCTTTCTTGAGCCCTTAAAGGAGTTACTATTACAAGATACAGTGTTATGACATTATCTAATCTGTGGTTCTTGAAGAACAGAAGGATTTACTGAAAGTTTTAGATTCATAAGAGTACATTCACTGCAGAATAAATACTGGACCATTTCAATAGCTAAAGGACACCTTTTTATTTATGAAATGTTTCAAAAATGTACAGCTAGGAAACAAAAAACCCCAAAGACTTATGGCTAGCTTTTTACAGTCAAATAATTTCAGGAGCCTTACAGCTAAACACTTCACTTTTCCTATCTTCTTTCACTTTCATTATTTAATGAACAGAGCCACTGCTGTGAAAAACCAAGCCTACGGTAGCAGAAAATAGTTTTGTCATCACTATTTCTTCAGTAACACTGCCTGTTGTAGCATGGCAGTGGTCATCCAGATTACTGCTCAACTTCAACCACACCTTGTAAATGGAGTATTTTCACTGTAAAAAACAGCCACTATGAACTGGGAACACCCATCAGTTTATTTTATGCTACAGTAAGGGTATGTATCATGAATCTCAGCACAGTTAAGTTATTAAAGCAGAAAAAAGAGTGAGTACCCAGATTTCTACAAAAGGCCAAATATTATAGATACTGTTGAATTACTACAATAATACATGTTATTTGAGAAGGTTCATTAAAAATAGTTCTGTTACCTGTAACTCCTAATACCCATGTTTAAATATTTCACCACCAAATAGGCAGTGTGTCAGAAAATTGTTACTGGGAAAAGCAGCCTACAAGAAACATGGAGAGAAGCTTCTTACAAGAGTCTGTAGTGACAGGACAAAGGGGAATGGCTTCAAACTGATAGAAAAAATGGGTGCTAATGTCTTCACAAAAGACTCAATGGATGGGGGTCTTCACTAATGATAGCAGAAATAGGATGTTAATGTCTTCAGGAATTACTAGGTCTGAAAGAACCAACGAGAATGGCCGTGGTTATCTTTAGGAGAAGTGGGAGTTAATGTCCTCAAAATGGGTCTTAATGTCACAAGGAAAATCAAGCCACCGAGTTTGTTACAGAACCCAGACAATTAACTTGAGGATAATAGGAGAAATTTTTACCTTTCATCTCTCACCCTTCTAACACACTACTCCTTGCAGCAAGGCAGTATTTCCCACCAGTCAATTAAAAAGGCAAGTGACTCGAACAAAGAGTGCCCCAGACTGACAGATAAGAAGCACCACATCCAGCACACAGTCCATCCAGCACAGCACACTGCTAGGACAGACAAGGAGACACACAGCTGATGATTAGAAGAAAACATAGGAGAATGCATGGAAATAAGAAAATCCATCCTGCCTACGGCAATACCTACTTGTTAAAAATAAGAGAAACAGATCTAGGCATCACTGAGTAACCAAAGGGAGAGACTGGACCTCAGTACCTTCTGTATTATTGGAAAAAATAAATTAACCAATCCATTCCATATTAAAAAAAAAAAAACCCAAGTGAAGGTAAATGAAGAGAGTACAGAAAGTACACAGTAAAAAAAATGCTTCATGGCAGCATCTACATTTGAAAATACTTTTGGGAATGACACTCTGCTCCCAGTATCAATTAAGGATTCAATAATTCTAACTAAATATGCATTTGGCATCTACTTCCATTCAATTCTGAAACAGCTGTAATGCCAGTTCCTTCAGTCTCCACCTCTGTTCCTCACCTCTAAGCTTTTCAGTAGGGACTAAATGCACTTCCACAAATACTGTAGCAAACAGAAGATACAGTAACTTTCAATTGAACAATTCTGCATAGCACTGTTACTAGGGACAGGACGTAGATCATCTTCTGGTTTTCAGAAAATCAACACATTATAGACTGATGATGCCAAATAAGGCTATTTCAAAACCATATATTTTTTTGTAAAACTGTTTCTGAAACACATTCCACTATATGTTCATTATTATGAGACTCGAAAATTCATTATTTATTAGAAAATTCCAAGTACTAGAAAATACGTTGTAAACATCACATTTGCTGGACACCAAGAAATACACTAGTAATAGTTTGGATAGTATCTGAATTCAAGTGCTTCATATTTCAGAAAGCATTTTTAACAGGTAATTTTGACTTCTTTAGGGGAATGTGGAGCATTTTCATGGTTCAGCCCCAGCTGGCAACTGAGTACCATGCAGCTGCTTGCTCATTATTTCCCTGAGTGTGATGGGAAGAAAACAGAAAAAGAAATAAAAAAACTCATGGGTTGAAGACTGTTAAGAACAGTTAAACAGTACAGAAAAAAACAGTAAAATATTATAATAAAAAATGTAATTTTAATTACAAAAAGCCCCCTAACAAGAGCAAATAAGTAAACCCAAGAAAAACAAGTGATGCACAGTGCAATTGCTCACCACCCTCAGACCAACGCCCAGCCTGTTCCCAAGAAGTGGTTGGTCCCTTCTGGCCAAACTCCCCTCTTCCCTCCCTCCCCCAGTTTTCATACTGAACATGACATCCTATGGTATGGAATATCCCTTTGGTCAGTGTAAGTCAGTTCTCCCTCACAGCTTCTTGTGCAGCTCCTTGTTCACAGAGCATGAGACACTGGAAAGTCCTTGCCTTAGGGTAAGCACTACTTAGCAACAACCAAAACATCAGTGTGTTATCAATGTTATTTTCATGCTGAATCTAAACCAGAGCACTGTACCAGCTGCTAAGAAGAAAATGAACCCTATCCCAGCTCAAACCAGGACAAGCATATAAAAATGCTACCAAGCAACTACAGAGGCAGTAGAGCTGTTCTCTGCATGTGCTCCAATACAGTTAGTTTGCTTTACTGACTTTCCTGACTCTCTGAAGCATTACAAATGGAGAAGCTTGCACACTTCTCATACTGCTGACGTGTGACCACTCGTGTTCTCTCTGAAGGAGTTGATTCAAGCATGCCTCACTTCCCAGTTCCAGCCTCAAGAAAGACCCAAAGCTATATCATGCTTTCCACCTACCAGCCCAGACGTCTGCAGAAAGAAAACCTAGGAGCAGAGATCAAAAAGAAACCACGGTGTTACCTAAACAGAACAAAAGTCCAGGTTATGTTCAGGGACAGGTTAGCTACTGACAATGACTCCTCTGTGGGTAAAGACTTACTGGGCAGGAAATTGGGGGGAGGAATAAACAATCTGTATTGCTCTAAACATGTACTCGCCAAAGAAAGAATGTTACAAAATATAACAGCTCTTGTATAAACTGGGCATCTTTCATACTGTCCTATGTAAATTATTTTATTAGCAGAGCTCTACAGTTTAAGCAGTCAAGCTCTGTGTCTGGCATCACTTATGCCCTGCCAGTCCTGCTCAGGCTGCAGCTCAGGGACAGCATGGTGAGCAGTCCTGACCCAGCCCTCAGTCCAGCTCTGCTGTCTGGGCCTGCCTGACCAGAACTCCCATCACAGGCTCCTACACAAACAGCACTGCAGGCATTAAGGTCACCAAGAACAGTGTAAGATTTTAAAAATACTGTGTTAAAGGACACTGTGCATCTGTCAGCCTTCTGCTACGTGGCTGAACCCTTCTCCATTTCCTCTTTATGCCTCAACTAGTCTTTTTCATGATAGATAAGCATTTTAGGTGTAAGTTTTGAGAGTTGGAAAAAACTCCCAGGTAAAAAAGGAATTCTGTTACCAACCAGAAAACAAAAATATATAATTTCAGTAATGTAACATTACAGTGATAAACAAACAGTGTACTAAGAAATCTAAAAATATTTACATTTTTTAAAAAATCATTATTTCCACACACCTTACTTAAAAAGCAGCGTGAGAATTACAAACCTTGCTGATAAAAATAATTATGCTGTTCTAAATAATTATCTTGATGTTCTAAATAATTATGTTCAAAGCAGACTACTCCTTCCTCTAGTACATGTCAGACTCATGCTAGGAAAATTAACAATACACTGAAAACTGTACACATACATTCTAGTCAAACCCACAGAATGACCTGTTCATATCATCACTGACAGCCTGTTGTCACCAAAGACATTTAGTTTTGGTTCTTCTCAGAATATTCATGGCAGCCTTGAGAATGCAGAAAGTTCTTTAAAACAAATATTATACAAAACTTGGATCAAGAACAAAAAAAAAAAAAAAGAAAACATTCTGAAGGAATGACAAAGCACAGGGGAAAAGAACTATTGTGAAGCCAGTAGTTTCAAAACCAAACACCCACTCATAACTGGCAGTGTTTAAGTCACAGAGAACAAAATCGCCTGCCCAGAAGTGACATGTCAGCTAACATTGAAATGTGAGCTGCAGGAAGAAAAGAGAAAAATGCTTACCTGTGAATAGAAAAAGAAGCAATAGACCTAATGAGGGATGCCACTGCTCCAACTTTAGCAGCTTCCACTGCTCCCTGTAACCTGTATTGCACAGTTTCACCATAACTGATGAAAGGTTCATTGTAGACGACAATCTTCCCCTTGGCCTCCCGAGCTCGTTTGTGCAGCTCATCAAATGAGGCTACAACCATGACTTCCGCTGTAATTCCTGAAAGAAAGGATCACAGTGCTTTCAGCAATGCTTTCCTACAGCTCTCCTATGGCCACTCCTAACAGACAGAAAAGCATGGACTGTGCAGAACTCAGGAAATCAGAATTAGTTTTTTTTTCCTGAGAAAGGAAGACTATGTGAAATACTTAATCAGGGATCAGTACTAAATAGGTGGAATAGATCCCTGATCAAGTACACACACCTCTGTAAACCATGCTGTCAGGCTGGAATTAAAATCTAACTTGAAGGACAAGGATACATGGGGGGAACTTTGCTCTCTGCATATGCTTTAATGCCTCATTGTAATCATTTATAGTACAAAAACATTTGCAAAAGCTGCCTATGGGATTAATTTTTAAAAAATATAGTAATCTTTTCATGGAAATGTTTTGATATGTTGCTAAACAACTTAGCTTAACATAAGACAGATGGAAGCCCATATTTTTAGACTGTAACTCCTATAAAATTATTTAATCCATAAATTAAATTAAATTAAAGCTCTGCAGTACCAACAAATTTGTGATAATAATAATATTGGTTAATTAATATAATTAATTAGTGAATAATAATAATAATAACAGTAACAACAGTAACAGTAATAACAATAACAATAATAACAATAACAACAACAACAACAACAACAACAATAATAATGATAATAATAATATCATCTTTATATTTAAGTCAGGAGTATATAACAGTTCTATTGGATCTCCTTCTGGGAGTTTTTCCAGGAATCCACATTTCCCAGCTCATGATACAGAAAACACAGGCAGGTTCTTGTGCAGGACTATTCACACATGGTAAGTTAGATCCCACCCAGATCTTTGTTTTTAATAGTTGAAATAGTTTTAAATTGCTTTATTATCTTACTTGAAAAAACAAAGAATGCTATAGTAAGCCAGAGAATCCTTCTAACTTTTAAGGACATTAATTGAGGAACTATATTTCACAGCATTTGAGAAGTAATTCATTAAAATTACCACAGTGCTGAAAATTCAATTTTGTTGATTGGTTACAGAGATAAGAACAGATTGCTTAACAACATGGGCTGGTACTTTCCTTCTAAATACAGAAGAAGTAATGGATATCTGAAATTTTAGTGTTGTACATTTCACCTAACAGTCACAAAATACATCAATGGAAACTGAAACTAATAGCAAATCCTTTAGCAAGGATTTGTCAGAATAAAATGAAACTACCATATTTTTAAGGATAAAATTATTATCCTTGAAAAAGTCCCCTTTTTTTCGGTTGGTTGGTTGTTGGTTGTTTGTGTGTGGAATAAGAATTATTTAGAGGATTTCAAAGACTTGTATTTAAAACCACAATAAATGAGAAAAACTCTTAGAAAAATAGGAAGGTATCCTATCTCCCAGCATCAGTATGCCCAGGTTCATGGCTTTTCTAAGATGAAACTACACTTCCAAACCTTAAAGAAACCATTCCATAGAAGAATGGGCCACTAACACTAAGAGTTCAACAGACATTTACTGCTACAACAAAAGTGAGTTTTAGCTACAAAAATAACCTAGTGTGAGAGGCATCAAAATTTTAACTACTCAGATTCTTACCTTAACCTGGCAATGTTTTAGAGAGGCAAACCAAAGAATCACCTTCACATATTACTAGCTGCTGCTGGCAGGCAGGTGAGCATACTAGCAGACTCCAGCTCCTTGTAACTAACGGCAGGTTCAGCCACCTAGCTAAGGAACATCCCAGCAACAGGATAATTTTGGGTATGAAACCATGCAACTGGAAATACAGCCAAGTATCTGCAAAATTTCATTTTCCACGAGAGAAGTCGTGGTCTCAGTAGGTTGATGCTGCAATCTCTATTTCATATTATCTCTCCCCAGTGCTCCACTTGGATCGTGCAGCAGGCACTGGAAGGACACACGTCTTGGTGAGTGTTTGTCAAGGGAAGCAAGGAGTGTAACTCTTCTGGGCATTACTGCATACATGAACAAACACAAACTCTGAAAAGTTTTTTAAGAAAGCTACAGACAGCTAGTAAGTATCTATAATTCCTAAGAAATGTGATGGTGAAATATATTTATGGCCCTTCCCAGATGACAGCCATCAGGAGTTTGTACAGTGAGAATTACTAGAAATTTGTGCAAAGAGAAAGCTAAGGGAAAGAACACAGAGTTGCAAATTCTAGCTCAGTATCTCTACCCTTGAATGTCCCCAAAGAAGCTAAATAAAGCCATCCTTTGATAAAATGAAGCAAAACAAACTTTCTCTCTGTAAGTTTAACTTAATGGCAGCATAGTATACATTAAAGCATCAAGTACAGTGCTTTCCGTAACAACAATGTAAAACTTAACTCTTGCGTACTAATTCAATTATTCATTTGCATTTTAATGCCATTTTATACCATTTCAGGTTCTTTGACCGCAGTTACAAGAGCAATGTTTATCTTAAATATGTGAACACACATACACAAACCACCCTTAAAGCTTCTGTGCAAAAGGAGAAATAAAACAAAAACCCCAACAGTTTACCTGTTCAAGGAGAATGAGTTATTCCCTTTAGAAATTGGAAATGTCTCACCTTACTGAGCCTTTAAGCAAATTAATGGAAATCCACCCTAGCATCTCCTACCAATTCAGTGCCTCATGGCTCTGTTGAAATATATTGTCTCTTACACCTATCATTATATTATTGGCTGTGTTTTATTGAACAGAATTCTTCAGAAACCCCGTGTAAGGAGGGAGACAGATTGCCTGCTTACAAAGATTATAACATACACAGTCCAAGAGATGAATACAGAATATTTGGGGAATTAATGAAGTAAAGGGCATGAATCATAGAAAGCAGAATTACAAACATGATAAACTTGGCTGAGTGTACGAAGCTGAAGACTATTTATTTGATCTCATCACATGAAACATATTGTTTGGTTGGGCAAGTGAGCAAAATAATCTAGGTAGTACTATGGGTTTCGTCTCATTTCTCATAATGAACAGCAAATTGTACCCTATTCTTTCTGAGAATTAAGGTATAGAAAGGGTGTTCATGGTGGGAACAAGCAGGCAATTTTCATTTACCAACAAAATCATATCTTACAAAGTACTCTGTACACTGAAATGTGTGCTTCTATCTCAAAACTTGAATATGCCACAACTTTGATGATCACAGTGCCAGCTGAAATAAGTGGTATGGTATGCATTAGCAATCTAAAATTGGTCACAGGCAGGATGAACACAAGACTGATTATGTATACACACACACACACACACACACACACATATATATATATAAAAGCACCCATAAATCAGCTGTGCATAACACTGCCTTATAGAAGTCTGATTCCTGGCATGAACAATTCTGTCTGGAGAGTCGCCTCCCCACAGCTGTTTACCTGCCAGCCATGATGCAAGGAGTAGATTAGTTTGAAGGGGATTCCTCACAAGATAACTTCTCCCCAAGATTAACTGCAGCTAATATTTAAGCCATTTTAGTATCTAGAGATATGCCTCTGTCTGTGTGAGTAACAGGTTTCAGTGAAGAGAAAGAAAAAAGGGAAAATCCACCCTATTATCAGATTTTAAAAACTGGTGAATCTTTATTAAAACATCAACAGAATTTCATACAGAATACATTATTTATCACTATCCCAGAAACACTCTATTCACAAACACACAGAAATTCAATCAAGTTAGTTACAATCTATTACTATATTAAAAGGATTTAGTAAACTCAGAAAGAAATATTATTTACATACTATTTAATCTTTTTGGATACCAATTTCCTCATTACTTAACTATGGCCTTACTCGCTTCTTTTTTCCCCCATCTCACTTTTGTCATCCAGGTAATAGAATTGGAGATCCAGTTACAAAGCCAAATGCAGTCATTATTAATTTGACAATAAATTTTTTTCAATAGCAGCAAGCAAACAACTCACTCCTACAGACCTCCTAAATTTCATTTACTTCACACTAAAGTAAGAATTATGATTTCTTCTACAAATCACACTATGGTACAGTGATGCTACTGATCCATGTGCACTGAAGCTGCCACTGTCAAGTGAATAAGCTGACAGGCAAGCCAATTTTTGCTTAAAACAATTAAAATACAGTAATTTTAAACCTAGACAAGACAAAGCTGGAAAAGAAGTATAAACACAGAAAGTCAACAACACGTCTAATTGTTCTGACAACTGGAAGTTTTCAAACTGGAGGGGATGTATCTGAAACATGTCCTGGCCTCTGCAGTCATGAGAGCAAGGATACAGGATGTTACCTCCCCATCCATCAGAACCAGGCATCAGGATACCAGGACAGGAAATTGAGACAGGTCTTCATGGCAGAGCAGGAGCAACAACACACCACAATCACAGTGCCTGAAACCCATGTGGGGATCTCAGCCCTGCCTCACAGACCAGCCATGTCAGGCCACCCTCATGCCTCATATCCTGCAACGTCTCAGATTTCTTTGTTTCTACTTCAGCTCTCCCCACAAAGCTAATTTAGCCCAGAAGCTGCTTCATCAAGGTATACTGTATTCTATGATGCTATGTATACAGCACCCTGAACACGTGCAAGCAGTAGCCCCAGGCTTTTCTTACCTTAGTCTGGCTATTTCCATTGTCCTTCAGAATTGATCATCTCTCCAGATTAAAAGTAACATGCCCCTGCTTCTTTCAGATACAGCCCACAAGCACTGTCTTGTGCCCATTTGCAAGGTAGCTTCTTTCACAGAGTCACAGAGAACCCAGAATTTTTTTGCATGGGTCATATGATACAAATGTAGATATGTATGTCTGGAGATAAGGTAGTTGTTGGGACAGGTCAAAGGAAAGAAGGTCTTGGGGAGTGGAGGGAAAAAGCAAATATATTCTTCAAAGATAAGTAAGATTAGGGATCTGGCATTAATCCTTTTTTAAGTTCAACATCCTCTAAAATCAGCTCAGAAAACATTTTCCTCCTCAACTTCTAGCATACCTCTCTTAAAAACACATTGCTTTCTAACACTCTCCAGGAATAAGTTCCGTTTTCCTGCAATGCTCCACAAACTTCAACTTAGATTTTTAGAAAAACAAACCCGAATTCTTTGTCTCTAATGACCTCATCTAATTAAGTCTTTGTGTCAGGCTGAAGCAAATGAAAGATTAATATCATCACTCCTTTTTTTCCTCACTCAAAAATTAGCATGTACTGAAAATTTGAAATATTCTAACATCTAGCAACACATTTGCTCTGTCAACACACATAAATATGTACTAATATAAGAATTATAATATGAAGAAATACTAAGTATTTTAAGGGAACTGTGCAATGAAGAAGAGGGTTTTATCAGGAAGAAGGATTTTGGAAAATATGAACAATACTTCTAGAAAATATGACCTTCCTACCCTGTGGAACAGCAAAGAGAATTACTTCTTTAAAATAAAATTACATAGGACAGTTATAAAAAAGGATATGAGGATATTCAGCTCTGATGCTTTGCACAGAGACTAAACATATGGTACCATTCCTTAAGAACACAGAGAAAAATATACACTTTATAATAGTGACATTTTTGACAAATACGACTTATAATTTCCAGCAAGTACTGGATCTCTTTAGAACAGTTTGGTTTCAATGACATGTAGCTTACTGTACAGCACAAATCCTAGGGGAAAATGGGTTTGTCCCAGCCCCCAGCACAAAGCCTTGGATGCCAAAAGAGTGGGGCAACAGTTCAGGATCTCCCAGGAGCAGCCCTGGACGGAGCCCAGGCTTGCTATGCAATGTATAGGGAGAATCAGACACCACAAAAATCAGTTTCTGAGAACACAGGTGCTCAAGGCAGGAAGAGCTGAGGACAACCATTCTCTCCTTAGCGAGTCAAAGGTGCCAGTCACTGCTGGCTATCCCTTGGTATGAAGGTAATGCTGCCATCCAGCCATGCCTGTATACTCCACACATGCAGAAAATCATATTCAAATCCTGCCTTCAATAGCTTCAGCCTGGCCTTAACATCCTTGAGGTAATCACCCTCAACTCAGTGACACTGCAAAAGGACAAGACCAGAAAGTTCAATTTTTTGCCATTGGCAAGCCACACAGTTCACCTGAACATTGGTTAAAGTAGCAACTGGAACCCATGTTCTCCTCAGACAGCTTGTCCACCTCAAAACCATGCAGACACTTCTACTCTCTAAATCTTTGAAATGCTACTGCACTAACTTTTAGCCCAGATGCTGGGCCACTGAACACCATAGTGTCTGATGTCCTTCATGGATGTCACCTTTTACATTCCACAAAAAACATTAGCATAATTACCATACCACAAGCAGTGCTACTCTAAGTAATAATAAACAACCCAGGTACGCAATGGTGAGGCTCATGGTCTCATAGTGTCAATCAGTAGCTCCTGACACATGAAAAAAGAGGAATCCAGTGAAGACAGGAGGGCTTTGCTGTGCACTGTGCTCTCATGCCTATGACTCTCTCCAACCCCTGCTCTCAGCACTGAACCCCTCATCAAAGGGATACCCAAGTCCCTCCAGAAGCATCACTTTTCTTCCAGGAGACTAGTGGTCATCCAAAATGCTGGCAACTCAAGGGTAAATCCGCTGATACACATTAAAAGGAACTTTTTTGTTTGCCCTTTGTTTATCTAGCTGAATTCCCTAATCCACTTCACACTGAGATAAAAAACAGCCCACACCAACAACTTCAAGATAACATGCATTATCCCCATTTTATACATAACAGGCTGGAACTATTTTCATATTATCTGACTGCAAAGCTCCTATCACCTTCTATAAGAGCACAGCTGGACCAAATGTTGACAGTTAAACAAAAAAAAAAAACCAAAACCAAAAACCATGACTTGAACACAAAAACTAGGAAAAAGTCCACAAATGCATCATCTTCATATTTATATTATTTCAGTTTTGCTGCAACCAACAGTACATTAAAAAAAAAAGAGACTATTCCTTTTTTTTTGAGGAGACATTTCAGGGCAGGCTGCTCTGAAGTTGGTTCTGCTTGTCAGTATTTCTTTAAAATTAAAGGGCACGGTCACCCATCAGGGTAAAAAAAGTGCATTTTAAAACACATGCAAAAAACTCAACTCTTTGATACTTCATGGTCAAACATCTGCTAAACTACCACTTTCCTTCAATTACGGAATTCTCAAAGCAACAATTATATCTACTTTCCTCAGAATTTGGGGGATATAATCAGTACCACCAGAAATCAACAGAGTCTCTCTCTCTATATATATATCTCATGTTTTGCCAATGTTGAAACACTGAAAATGAGACAAGGACATTGACTATATATGGTAAATCTCCAGTTTTCCAGCTCCCAAAACTGAGCACTTTCTATCATTCAATCCAATTCAATGTTTGTTACCTAGGAATCCATTTCTTCAAGGTGATGACTGTTTTCACCCCCTGCTGACTTCTGGAAATCCAGGTCACCCTGTTTCATGTTTCTTCTCTCCCTGTCACTAAAGCGGGCAGTGAAGTTTCTCCCTCCTTGTAAGGAGATCAAAGGCAGTGAAAACTTTCTCTTTGACCCAACACTGTCATATCTTGGAATACACTTGGAGAGGGAGAATGCTGGAGGTTTTTCCTCTTCAATAGAAATCTAACCTTTTCTGTACTTTCCTTTTTTGCCGTGTAAATCAGATGGAATCTGGGAACTTGACATCTTGGCATATTTCCCAGTCACGAAAAAGAAAGTACGATTTTATCCACAAGATCACAAGGTACTGAAAAGCCTCCTGCACATCATCCAACTGTTCTGTATCTGAGCCAAAGTGGGCAAATCTCATAAAATCAAATAAATGAGAAAAGCTCTCTGTACATCCCAATAGGGTTTCAATGCCACAGGCATGAGTTAGAATACCTGCAGGAAGAGACACTCCTGGTATCCTGGAGTCAATGGACTGGTTTGGACTTCATAGCTAAAAATACTGCTTCTATTTAGGGCTTCCTGTTCCTGCCCTGAAGGATCGCGTGGTGTATGCTGAAATGGAAAATAACCAACCTCAGCTTGTGCTCTAGCCATTGGGTCACTCTTAGGAAACACTGGTTTGAATTTCCATGGACAGAAGGGAAAATAAACCCTTAATTTCCAACATCCAAAGCCAGGTGTCCTGGTTTAGGGCAAATTTAGGAGGAAACCTCCAAACGGGGTGCCTCTAGAAAACAAAATCAAGCTGCCACTCCCCCAACGAGTTTGGGAAAAGATTTCCTTGGAGAAAAGTGGAAAAAACAGTTTATTTAACAAGCGAAGTATCCACAAGCATAAAAAATGAATAATATTCAACAATAAAACCTCTTGCTGTTCTGAAAATATGGCAAATTCAGAAAGTCCTTGTCATGGGGTGTAACTCGGCGCACTCAGTCTCTTTTCAGTCCCTCCTGCGCTGGAGAATGCCGTGTTTTTCTTGGTGAAGCTCCCGATGTTCTTCTGGGTTTTCAGTACAGAGCAGGTTTGAACAGCTCCAAGAAAAAGAAAAACCACAGTCCAGGGAACTTCTCTGCCTCAGCTAGCTAAAAGAAACCAACTAAAAAGCAAAGGAGAGCTCTCTCCTGCTGTCTGTCTGACTGTGCTGCAGACAACACAGTCCAGGAGCAGGAATGCTGAGGAGCAAGTGCAGTTTCTGAAAACAAACAGCGTGCTTCTTTTTCCTCCCCTTTGCTCTCTGAACCAGTCTTAAAGGTGCAGAATTCAATGTCCAGCATAAACAGAACAGACAATTGGGGATACAAGCATCATAAAGTCACCCCAGGACACCAGGTTCCTAATTGCTGTTAGGCTATTGCCATGTTAATGAAGAGCCCTCCAGAGCACTTGTGGGGGTGCTGTGCTTCAGGAGGAGCTCTGAGGGAACCAAAGGCCACCAAGTCCAGCATCAAGTTTTAAGTTTCTGCCAAAGTCTTCTATTTTCTTAGCTTCTGGGGTCACAAGCTTGGGGCCAAATCATGGGAAGGGAGGAATACAGGACATAACTGAGAAGATGAAAAAGCAAGAAATGGTCTCCCCTGTACCTCCTGCTGGGATGGGGGAGTCAGTCCCTCTCATCTTAACCCCATTCATAAACCTTAAAAGACAAGAAGTCCAGCCTGTGCTGTCCTGTCTCTAACAGGCACCAACAGTGTTAAGGAAGGGATCTGTTTGGGCTGTACCGAGACAGTGATTTGTAAACTGAGGGGTCTGAAACATATCCTGATAGGAGCACTGACTTAAAACACGTAGTAACTATCAAGCTAACAGCAAACAACTTCAGAAATCATCTGCAAAGTCCACTTTAGAGGTAGGTGTGAAGGAACCAAAGAGTCATCATAGAGCCAACACCTGAAAGACAGTCTTCAGCCTTTAGAACATCCCTCTGCCAAAGCTCAGCCCAGCAGCAGTAGATCTCCTTAGTTTGATCCCATGTAACAGTACTGTAACGACAGGATAACTGGCAGCAGGCATCTCAGATTGAGTTGCATTATTTTGATTACAGAAAGACTCATACTCCCACATCAAAATCAAGCTTCATGGCTAGAACAAGATGAATCAGAACTGCTGATAATCCCTCAGTGAGGGAGATTGTTCAACTATTTCTTATGCCATTTAGAGCAGCCTTCTATCCCTTTTTCTTAGGAATAAGGCACTGTGACAATCCTCAGAAGTGAGAAGGCTTTAAAAGGTTTTAATAGTCTAACTAACTAGTCTAATAGTCTAATTAGTCTAACTAGTTAATAGGTGGTTTTAATAGTCTAACTACAATTTTTTTTTTATTCCATGCTTGGTACAAGTGAGAGTTTTAGGACAGGCACTTTTCTCAACAGCACACCTTCCAATTCTCTTGTCCTCAGAGGCTGGTGACGAGCAGCTTTTACCGACATTTCCGTCAGCCAGGGGGATGAGCAGTGATAGGAAGAACAAGAGCCAAGTGCTCACCGGGGACCAGCTACCCCACACAACCTTCTCAAGCACAGAAACCTGTCACAGTTCGCAGAGAGCGAGATGAGACCAGCAGAAATCAGAACAGGCATAAATGTTGGAGAGTCAGAAGGTAAGTAATTTAATGAAAATTATTCCACAAAGTGGAATAATTGAGTGAGAATATTAAGTGAAAACTGGCCCACTCTTTTGTGAGAGATCTCATTGCCATAAAGGGTTCTGGCACCAACACATATACCTGCTCAGAAACACGGCAGATCTGGGAGGAAAGTGAGAAGGAATAATGTGGGGTTTTGAACGTTCCTCAGTACAAACCAGCACTGGATAATGCAATCATATCTTTGACAATACAGCATCTTTACAGATGAAAAAGTAAGACATAATTAGCCTCTGTGAGTATTTTTAACATGCAAATTCAGTATATCACTTTAAAAAAAAAAAAGGCAAACCTAGGAGTAAAACCAGGCAATGCAAATAACCTTTGCAATAATGCAAAGTGCAAATAACTACACAAGTAAGAAAGAGAAGTGAAAACCAGACTTTTCGGGATGGGAAGATGTTTGCCAAAATTAAATTGCAGGTTCTCTTTTCAGGTTCAGCAACACTTGCTAAACACCAAAAAAGACCTTTTAATTTTAGCTTACTGTCATGGTTTGAGGCTTACCCGGAAATGGTAAGATTTTGGGCGGCTCAGTGAGATCCCAAGTGAAGAAATTCAGGAGGAAGAAGGAGGAGCTTCCTCTTTTCCAGGCAGGGAGCACAGAGGTGAGAGCTCTTGCCCGGGCCTGGGTGGGGCTGGGCCCCTGCCCCAGGCCTGGCCAGCCGGCGGCTGTGGGGCGGCTTTTCCCCCTCCCTCACTTCATCGGAGGTGGTGGCAGGACGGCGGGAGGAAGGGTGGAAAAAGTCAGGCCATCGGTTGGCGGCCGGAAGGCCGGGGAGGGTGGCGGAGAGCCAAGGCTTTGTGAAAATGGCCCCCCCCAGGAGCAGCCCAGGAGCGGCCCAGGGAAGGCGCGGCGCGGGAAATTTGATCCCGAGGAAGCTGCAAAGATCTGCAGCTGAGAGCGGCTGAGAGAGAGAGAGAGCCGAGCCGCAGTTCCCGCGGCGGGAGTCACCTGAGCTCTGCAGGGCCTGGGCGAGAAGTTAACCCCTTCAGAGCTCCGATCCTCCTTCCAATTGAGTGAGAGAGGAATCAGATGAGAGACAATGTAAAGAATGACATTGAACCATGAAAGTCAGTGAGAAAGAAGTGAAGCCCAGATGGGAGGGATGAGGAGATGGTTTGAAAACCTGTTGTGAGTTATGGAGAAAAGACTCTTTTCTATTGTAACATACAAAAGGCTGTCGGGGAGATGGAAAGTTCAAACTTGAGCAAAGGAGAGTCTCCAAAGGGAAGGGAGCAGTGTGAGGCAGTTGCTGTGATCCCATGAGAATTTGAACAGAGATGAGGAAATTGTGCCCCAGGGAGAAGAAGAAGAAGATTTTTGCAGACTTTTGTTGCCTGGGAGGATCCAGTGGGAGAAGAGAAGGAGATCCTTTGTTTTCTTTTGTGAAGTGCATCTGTAAAGCAGGAAACCCCTGCGCCCACAGGCTTTGTGGCCCCTTCCCAGCTTTGGGACAGCCGTGGAAGGGGGGAAGAACCTGCAAGCAAATTTTTCCCCGGGCGGGTTGCTTGTGGGGACATTGAGAGACACAAGAGAACTTTTCTTTTCTCTTGTGGAGAAGCTTTTCCATAACATGAACAAGAGGGACTGCTCTCCCTGAGAGAGAATTGAGAAAAGACTATTTAAAAATGATGGACTGATTGGGATTGTTGAGTGTTATTTCTTTACATTGACAAATGGGAGGGAAATGTTTGTGGAGGGAGGAGAAGGGTCTGAAGGGTTCTGGTTTTTTTTTCCTTTCCTTTTTTCTTTTAGTTACTGTTAATAAACTGTCTTTCTCTTGAAGTTTTGAGCCTGCTTTGCTTTTCTCCTAGTTGATCCTATTTTACAGCAGGAGAGTGCTCTGGTGATTAACCAGCACGAGAAAAACCCACCACATTTAGTGGTGCATTTGGCCGGGAAAAATTCAAATTGATTGAAATTGGGGAAAATTCAGAATTGGCGAACCAAACCACTACACTTACTTTTTAGGAAGCTTGGAACAGCACTGGAAAGGATACAAACTAAGCTATAGGCTTAAAATTTGCTCTAAATTTTCACCTATCAAAGCACTAAACCTTGTACATATCATGGGACAAACAGATAGTAATGGTTCTAGTTGCTTTGCATTTTAGGCATATGTTTACCTCAATATGACAGAACTATCTCAGATAAAATTCACAGCAGCAATTCTGCAAGCCAAGTATAATTTATTCCACGCATATCTTAAATTACCCAGTTTTATCTGTTGCATTTTGAAGGGCTATATATTTTTTCTAAACAAAACAGCTTTATATGTTGTTTCATTTCAAACAGAAAGCTCGCTATCACAAAAATTTACAGTTCATAAAAAAATTATGAGTATCATGTTACCTTTTATTTCCTAAACTAAATTTATTTTCTCATAAAGGAATACAAATGCTTTTGAAGCAGTCTAGGAATAAGTATATTGTTTTTTATGGAGAGCAGACACAGAAGAAGGTTCTCATCTGGCCTTTAAACAACGATCCTGAAAGCCTCACATCAATAAGTACAAATAGAGAATCTTATAAATCATTTTGTTTGTAGGCAATCTAATATTTTGGGGTTTAAAACACCAGAATCTTGTTAAGTGCAGCTAATGGTTATTCTTGCTCCTGAGTAACATACCACACATGATAATCTAAAAGGCAACACACTGTTCAGTGACAGGTAAGTGACAAAGTGAGCATGTAAACAGTGGGAACAGTAAGTTCCAAGGTGAGCATGAGACAGGGAAGGGAAGGGGAAGGACACAGATACCGACTGCTATGCTTTGTGAGGGGCTTGAACTCTCCAAGCTCAGCTCCTTTCCTGTTGTCTTGTTTTTTACTGGAGTGAAAGGCTGAGCCTGGCAAGATAGGGTACATGAAGAGAAGGAGAAATCATGTGTCAACCTGATATCCCATGGAGAACTTTTTTCCTACTGACCACAATAGAGGACAAGAATCTTTGCAAATGATGTTCAGCATGGTTAAAAAAATAGGGTATAAATTTAATTGGAAGTTCAGGAATTAACTTTAATTTTATAAGCCTGTTCAACCAAATTGTATTAATATAAATGGCACCAGTCACAACCATGACATACAGAAAAGTCCCAGGAAAATAGCATCTTTTTTTGCAGAACTTTTACACCAAGAAGAAAACCGGTTTGACCACTGAGAGAAGTTATTAGGGGTACAATACAGTTTGTGTTAAAAAGCAAGTCATATGTAATTCCAAAAGGAAGAGTTACCTTCTGGAGGAGTTGCAATACTGTTCCCAAGTCCCAAAATAGCAATGCTGTGATTCCTTGGTTCCAGCATCACTGCAAATTCTTCTCCTCTTTCCCAGTGTGGTACTTTCACAGGCTCTAGATGCACATTTTCCAGCCCGTCTTTCTGCAGGGCACTGAACATATATTTGATGGCTGCCTCTAAGTTTTTTGAACCACTGAGTCTAGGTCCTATGGTGTCAGCAAAAACTGCTAATCTTTCATAGGATCTGTTCTGAGCCTTTCCATGAACAGCAAGATCAATAATAGCCTTAGCAATATTAGTATAGCCAGCTATCTCATTTTTAATGTCTTCAAATGACTTCAGGGAACTTCCATCTCTTCTCAAAGATTTCCCAGCATACTGGTGTAATAAATTCATGAGAAATATTAAGAATAAGTGCTTCATTTTTTCTCTTTCTTCTTTTCCACAGATGGCCTGTTGGAGAGGCAAAAAGAAAAACAAAGTTAAAAAAAATCATATGCCTATCAGCAATACTTTTTGTTATTTGGATTGGCAGACAGAAATGAATTGAAAAGAAATTAGTTTATCATGAAAATGCTTTGATCAGAACTAGCAGGAAAGTAAACTCAACTTGAAGACAGAGTTATTGAAAGCAAATGAAAAAGATCCTTAGATCACTGGACACAATCTTTCTGTTCTTTAAAAATATCCTTGGAATGCTGCATCTCTTTAAATAAACACATTCTTCAACAAATCAAAACCCAGGGCTGCTTCCATGCAGGAGTTTTGCATCTCCTTTCTAGGAGCAGGACTTTTCAGAAGTGCCAAATCAAATGTCTTTACACAAAACATCCAGAAAAAATCTTTTCTTATACCATTCATGAATAAAACTCCTTCCTGATCTCCATCTTTATAATCAGGAAAGTACCTTCTATTGTACTAAAAAGATTTAAGACTTAGATCCAATGCCTCCAGTGTCCTGGTTTTGGCTAGGATAGAGATAATTTTCTGCTTAGTAAGTGATACATTGCTCTGGTTTGGATTCAGCATGAGAATAACATTGATAACACACTGATGTTTTGGTTGTTGCTAAGTAGTGCTTACCCTAAGGCAAGGACTTTCCAGTGTCTCATGATCCATGAATGAAGAGCTGTGCAAAAAGCTGGGAGGGAGCACAGCCAGGACCACTGACCTATGCTGGCCAAAGGGATATTCCATACTAAGCTGAGTAGACAGACTGGGGGAGTTGACTGGATGGGCCTGATCTCTTCTCAGGGAAAGGCAGAGCATTGATCAGCAGGTGATAAGCAATTGCATTGTGCATCACTAGTTTTTCTTTGGTTTTACTTATTTTTTATTATTATCATCACTACTATTGTAATACTTTACTTATTTTCATCTACTAAACTGTTCTTATCTAAACCCACAAGTTTTTGTACCTGTATTATTTTGGCATGGCCTGGTTTTTGGCAGCAGGAGGGCCACAAAGCTGTCTCCTGTGGGAAGCTGCTGGAAGCTTCCCACCATGTCTGGCAGAGCCAACGGTTGATGGCTCTGAAGATGGACATGCTGCTGGCCAAAACTGGGCCAATGAGAGAGGTTGGTAATGCCTCTCTGATGACATAGTTAAGAAGAAAATCAAAACAAAGTCACAGGGTTTTTGCTCCTAATCAGAGGAGAGCATGTGAGGGAAACAACA
>VWZP01010155.1:0-39706 GCA_013396995.1 Dicaeum eximium
AGAAAAGAAAAACACTTCAAGCTTCTGATTTTAATCTATTTGGTTTCTTTCGTTACTTGTTTGCATATTTCTTCCCACCTCTCATTATCCCATTACAAAGCAGCTAAACTTGCCCAACATCTACGCTAGCGGCACGGGAGCAGAGCTGAGCTTTGATGTTGTGCTCTGGGTATGTATAGCTTCATGTGAGGAGCAAAACAAACCCTCAGCCATTCTTGCTCCCTAAATTTCATGCTCAGGGTGTGAGTGCTGGGCTGCACGGCAGAGCAGGGGCACAGGGAGGGAAGGAGCAGCGCTGTGCCCTTCCCAGAGCAGCATTACTGCAGTGACACCACAGCCATACAGAACAGTTTCCAACCTGAAATACTGAGGGGCTTGGAATTGGGACCATCCCCACAAGTTAGAGAGATTTTTTTTTTTTTTTTTTTTTTTTAATGCAGGCTGTTACCTCTCAGTAAAAACAGCTTTTAGGGACGTTCTCAAAGAAACCACAGACAGCAACATCATGATGAGCTGCCTCTGGGTTTCACCTTGTGGTCTCGGGGTGGTTTCCTGCAGCACCATACAGATGGAGGGAAAATTGGTCAAGGCAGAGAGGAGAAGCTCTACAATGAATTAGACATTTTTTGCACAAAACACAGCTACTTTATTCACGGATGTGCTACCCTTGCAGTCTAATCTGCACAGTCTGATCTAGGCTGTGTTTGCTCTCTGATATACAGGATACAGAACAAAATAATTTTAAAATAGCAGGGGTAAAATTAACAAATACACAGATCAGTTAGGAAGAATCTGTTTTTGATAATGAGAATAAGACCTCCACCTAAATTGGTGGAAGCTGGACTACTATGCTGCTAAGAAAGATGGGAACATTATCCATATCCAACAGGACATTGTGGGCTACCCCATGCCTCACTGGAATGACTATAATTCCATGTTCCTTTGGAATACATATTTCAATTGCTGTAGTTTGTGTGTGGTTGTCACTGGGCAGATCCCAACAGCTCCCCTCACCTGTCTACTTTACCATGAACACCTGCACTGAGGGCCCTCCTTGGTGACTTGGTGACATTGCCAGCTGCAGCCTGGCAGCTTGTTTTAGGGATGAACAGCCCACACAATGCTCACAGCATGGAAGGAAAAGGCATGCACAAGTTATCCTGATTTCTTCCCTCTCCTTCATTCAAAGTTGCACCTCTCAGCTGTCCCCTGCAGGACCAGGTCTCTGAACTGGCACTCACTGGGTTTAGGGGAGGATCCATCTTCCTGCTGCCACAGCCAGCTCTTCCTCTCCTGTGCCTTCTGAGGCTCCTTGGAAAAGCTTTCACAGAGACAGAAGAAAGAAGAGCAACTTTTACACCACAGTTTACTTGTCCTGATATCTAGACAACCCTAGGAATTGTAGAGACCTAAAAAAAAAAAAAAAGCTTTGTTTCACTAGCTTGATGATTTTTTTTTCCCAGGAAACAAAGTTTCCTCTACCTTTTATCTATTGAAATTGTAGCAGCAAATTCCATCTGTAAGAGCTGCGGTGGCTGTTGCAACTCCCCCTTCAAAGAGCTTTCATTACTAAAGCTTGCTGGGGATATTTATCACTGGATAAAACCACACTGCAGAACCAGAGTTGAGTGACTTCATGACGTGATTTCTGAACCTGCATCTACTGCCCTCTCAGTATACGTATTTCTTTTATCTCTTCTTTGAAGAAGCCATCTGAAAGCCATCTCAAGTGCAACTTGATGCAGACTGACAGAGGTAAGCCTATTTTTGCACATTCTACCTGAAAAATAGGATTTATTTGTTGTGTACATCTAACAAGCTGATGATACAGCACTGGTATGAGTTGAGAAATGTTGCCCTGTGCCAGTGCTATTAATATATTATTAACTGAAGTATGCCTATCAGTATTAAAATGGCCACAGAGTTTGCTCTTTTCAAATGCCCACCTGGGGATCAGAAATATTCCCCGAGTGCTTTTGTGCCCAGCAGCAGCACTCTGCAATAGCCTCCAGGTCTCACGAAGCAGCAGATTGGCCAAGGCTGAGCTAGAGAGTTGCCTTCACTCTTGGATTTACTCCCCTCATTAAAAATCCATCTGAATCAGCACTCACATGTGTGTGCATGAAGCCAGCCCGTAAGGATCAGGGCTGTGGGCAGGGCTTGCATCATTAGCAGCCCTCTCTGATGGAGGACCACACAGTACTGAGAGAGCTCAAAGTAAATTACACTTTTCTCAGCCAAGCCCGTGTCCACAGCAACCTCACACACAAACCCGGAGAGGATAACACACACAGAGCTCAAGAGACCATCTACCAGACCCTGCCTTGCACGCCGGAGCACGAACCATGAACATGTGGTTTCTGGCTTGACAGGCTGCAATTAGACCAGGGGAAAGCCAAGCAGCCAGTGCAGGCTGGGACCTCTCACACTCGGTGTGTGTTAAACACATCGCAATTATCGTGCTAATTATCTGTGAGGAAAACTGCTCTAAGGCACCCAGCCCTGCCTTCTCCTGGGAAGGGGAGAAAATACTTGCTACATACAAAGTATCTCACGGTACTCAACTTTTTTTGCTATTTTCAGTGGAAGTGGAAGCCACTGCGTCTTAGAGGTAGGACTGAACAAAAGGCTTGAGTTTCTTCATTTTCCTCTGTGTTTTCCTCAGTCACTGTCAGATCACTGAGGGCTCATCGGCTGAGAATGGCAGCACTTCCTTGCAAAGCAGTTTGGCCTGGCTGCCACCAAGGCATGGCCGTGGGTACACTCCCTACAGTGGTCCCCCGATGCACCCCTGGGCTCCATTCCAAAACCAGGAGCCTGTGGGAGAGTGTGTGTCTGTGTGCTGTGTGTGGGAGCCAGGGCTTGTGCTGTCTTCCCCAGCACACAGCTGTGACCTCGTCCTGGCCTACTTTAGATGTTGTTCTTGGGCTTATGCCCCACTTAGCCAAGTAAAACCGAGTCTGATTTACGGTGTGCTGGTCTTTAACAGGCTGTGCAAAAAAAAAAAAAAAACAAAAACAAAAAAAAACCCAGAAAAAACCCACAAAGCTGAGACACTGCTCCTCCCTGCTCCTTCTCCCTTCCCACCCTTGTTTGTGGGAAATAACTTAAGGTATAAAATATTGCCCTGATGCTTCTTCCATGGTCTGTTCCTTCCCCACCTGTACTTGATGCTGCTTAGAGACCTCCAAGAGCAAAGCCTTGGAGAACTTCCAAGAGCATTTGCTGTGCCACAACACTGGTGTGTTATTCACTATATTGTACATCTGCAACATGGTTTTAACGACCTGAAACACAGAAATATTTCTCTGCCACTTTACAAGAGTGATTTCGGTCTGTGGTGATAACAGGTACCAGTTTTATCTGTGATTTCAGCATTGTGAGGTTCACTGTTTGCACACAGGCTCATGCACATGCAAAGATGCTGAGCAGCACAAAAAGGATTGGTCTTGTGCTTACTGGATCCACCCTCAGCTTCCACATAATGCCCAAAGCAGGGAAGGCTGCTTTGGCTGGCAAATTGGAGGAACTAATTGGGCTCACTCTTTCACCAGGAAAGCATCCAGCTCAGAACAGCATGCTTTGAACAAGCAGATGAATTTTTACCTGGAGAGAGTCCATGAAAACACCAACCTTGAGGACCCCGAGGGAGCAGATCTCAGCAGAAGCTGCGGGTGCCGCACAAATCAAAAGGTACAGCATAAACACACGAGAATCTGCTCCTTTTGGAATCCCAGGAGACCCCAAGGGATTGGGTTGTTGTGAGGCCGATGCAAACCCCCCCGGCCCCATCGCTGCCCGCACAGAGCGATCCCGGCTCCGCTGTGACCTACATTGCTGTGCCCGGCGCGTTCTGTTCCGCGGGGTGAGCCCGCAGCCCTCGGCCCTCGCACACCCAGAGCCAGCACAGCATCATTAGCGGCTCCGCAGCCCGCGGAGCAGTAATTGCAGGCATTAAGTAATTGCAGGCATTATGGAGCAGCCACAGCGGTGACAGCCCAGAGGGCAGTGCCGTAATCAAGGGAACGTATAGATAAGAACAATAATAGTATACGGGAACTCGGAGGGAGATAACAAGAGGGTTATTGAAATGTGCTTCGAGGAGTAGAAAGATCAACTCAGATAGGAGGGAATCAAACTGGCGTTTTCTCTTAATTCAAGTTCAATCTCAGCTACAGCCTATACATTCAGGGCTAGCTGCAGTTCTGACTACCAACAGACACATACACACCCCACTGCTTCACATGTGGAACTGAGCTAGATCACTTCAGGCCTCAGCTGCAGTGGAAATATTTTAAAGTGTGGATTTATATAAAGTTCTGGAAATATTCAGGAGTAAATTTTTCTCTAGAAGGTTTTTGTGTTGCTAGGCAAAAGTGCAGGTTTAATTCTGATTAAACCTTAGACTCAGGGGACAGAATGATAATTTAAATTTTGATTATTGAAATATATATTTTGTAAGAGATTTTTTAAAGCATTGACAGTGTTCAGAAAATTAAAAGTTTTAACATACTGGAAGCTACGCATGAAAAAGCAGTAACATCCCTATAACATTACACTTCATCAGCTATACTCGGTAGGAACTTGTGCATATTTTGGTTTTGGGGTGAGATACAGCATTTTACAAAGCCTGCCAGGTTTTATTGTATCCCATTTACAGTGGGCTACTTCTAGACAAACATGGAGCAGAGCAGCATCAGTTCTAGAAGAAATTGCTTTAGAAAAAAAGAACAGAGGTTAGTTCCTGTGATTTCCTGGGTGCAGGTACACCTATAGTATGTCATTCACTGCTTGCTTTCCTCCCCTTCCCCAAAATAAACAGCACGCATTTCAATGTCACGTATTTAAATTCCTAAAATTCCAACAAGCAGGGCAGGACCTTCCCAGAAACAGGACCCAAAGCACAGCTAACCTGAGGTACCGGCACCAGCTGTACCTCCAGGACTCCCCACCCACTTCTCCCGCTGGGCTGCGGGAGTTCGGAGCCTCTTCCCCAGCGCAGATTAGCAAGGAGGGCTCTACCACCGAACAGCCAAAGAGCCGGGAAGTGCTGAGGTTCAGCGGCAGTTCAGGGCCGAGCCGGCGGGCGGGGCCGGGCGCTCAGCCCCGCTCGCAGGAGGAGCTGGCCGGGGCTGCGGGGCTGAGCCCTTCCGACCGCCTTCGGCCCTTGCTGGCCCCAGGACAGGCTGGGGGCACCTGAGACGTGTGCGGCTTTTCTCGGGGGTTTTGCTCGCGTTTTTATTGGATTTTTTTGGTGCTGTGGGCCGTGACCGCGCCCGTCCCCGCGCCTCCGATGGTTTCCTGTGCGCTGCCGCATCCCGCTGCTTTCGCTCCGGTCGTGCTCGCCCTGCAGCGAGGGGCTTTCCAAACAAAAGGAAGTTTCAGTAATCTGTCGGGAATCAGCGCCCCAGATGGCAGGGCAAGAGTTTTTAAGAAGGAATATGTTGGATTATTTAGGTCAGCGTTAAGCTGCTTTATGCCTTTTGTTCTTCTGTTCCGGACGGATCCTGTTGTCGCATTCCCAAAGTGTAATGTATCAGAGCATCGGTGCTCTTGAGTTGCCTTAATGAAAACCTCAGACACTGCTCAGACAAAAATTGCTCTCTATTAAAATAGTCTGAGTTGTGCTGGGTTTGTGCAGTTGCAGCTCTGAAATGGAACACCAAAAACGATTTGGTTTGCAGTGCACAATAGGCTTCATAAGGGTCCAGCAGTGCTTTGCTGTGTCATTTCTCTCATTTCCTGCTGTAGAGGATAAGTTATATGTACAAATGGCTCTTGAAACTGCAGAAAAAAGGTAAATGGTATTGTTATGCAGTACAGCAGTAGGGCCATCTAGCTAATTTAGTGTTTCACTATATAATTATAAAACATAGGTAGATATCTTCTATAGAGATCTGAAACACTGAACCCAAAGAGCATCTGTGCAAGTCTACTATGCCAAGTTAAAATTTTCCCAGGGGAAAAGCATGTATTTCAGATGTTTGCTTTTCCCCCTCTTTTTTTTGTAATTACTTATTTACTACTACAATAATTACTTATTATTTAAAATACATTTAATGCCATTTTAGATAAAATATGCAGCTTGAAACCAAACATATAATTTGGGTTTTCAAAGACAGCAGTACCAGAGTGCTGCTTTGAATTATACAATAAAATGAGCTACAAGGATTTTTAAGCTTCTATTGCAATTGTTTCTCATTTACCATGATTTTGCATATAAAGAGGTGTGTTAACTGAACTGAATGAATCAAATGCATGTTTTTACATCACCTGGAGAACTGTGAGTCCCTTGTGCTTCAAAAGGAGCTTTTAAAAGTACTGTGTTCTTTCACAGGACGTGTGAGATTCAGTTGACTCCGTATCTTTTCTGGTGGGGAGCCTTGGGGGTGAATAAAGCAGAATTTTTCTTGTTTAGTTCAAATCACTGAATATTTGTCTCTGAAGGGCCTTCTGTCAGGATTTAAAACAAGGTCTGTCCCTAGTGGTGAAGAACAATTCCCTAAGCTTGCACAGACTTTGATGGGTTTTCACAGCAATCATAATTTGAGTGTGATTTGCATGACATCCCTTCTCTCTTCCACACATCCACATCGGTGACTTAAGGTGACCTCAGAGGGGCTGCACACATCTGGATGAGTGCCAGGAAAACACTTACACAGCTGGAGATGTGCTCAGGACCCTTCAGTCCCTCCTCTTGCTTGCATTGCTCCTGTCCTGGGACATGTTGCTTCCTTGGACAGTATCCCAGTGAAGAACATTGAAATTAGCCAGCCCGACTAGGGAAACACATCTGCTGTTTTTCATTTGTGACAGACATCAAAGAAAAATGACTTTAGCTGGGCTGAGATGTTCCAGGACTGACACTGATTCAAGGACTGACAAATCCTTAAAGTAAATAAGAATCAGTGGGTTTAGTCCATGATATTTAAAGCAAAGAATTGAACTCAGAAAGAAGATTGCAGGGAAATTCCATCTGGAACAAACTCAGGCCTCATCTGACCTTCATCTCAAAACAAGGTCAGCTGTAAGGTCAGGCCTACTCACTCAGAGCCTTAAATGCCCTTGAAATGGCATTTTAAATTGGTCAGCAGAACATTCCTTAGTGCCTGTACTGACACCCAGCAGTCCCACCCTGCATCACATCACTGCAAACTCTGCAGTTGTTAACCTTGCCAGCAGATGCCACTACAGGAAACTTGTCATAGAATACGTAAAACAGTCAAGATCAGGACTTTTTGTTACTTGGTACATCAAGGTACCTACCCAGAAGCTTTCCAGAATTGCTTAAATCAGAAGCTGGTGATGGGAAAAAAAGGTCCAAGTCCTGTATCACTGTCCCCCCTCTCAGGGGACTGAGTTCTCTTGGGTTTGGTGCAGAAACCACAGCGTGGTGAAGAGTAGAGGTGCAGCAGAAAGGCTGGACATGACAGATGCTGGCCACTGCACTTAACCCCCTCTGGCAGATGCCAGATGGACAATGAGGGACACAACAGAAACCTCCAGAAACAGCCACACTTGGAGCCATTCCTGTCTGAATCCTTGGAGACCTGCTGGTGCTCAGGCAGCCCCAAGTATCACAGAACCATGGAATAAGCTGAGTTGGAAGGTATCCATCAGGATCATGGAGTCCAGCTCCTGGCCCTGCACAGGACATCCCAAGAATCCCACCCTGTCTCTCAGGTCCTTCCATAAGGAAGGGACTAGGAAAGGGCTTGGGTTTTTTGTTAGCTTCTTTCTGAATTTTCACTGTGAACTGTTGGTTCTTGATACAAGAAACCTGGCCAGGCACACACATGGAAATCCAGCAATCAGCAGGCACCAGCAGCCACGTCTGGGCAAGATCAGGCTCCACCTCTGCTGGAACATTTTCCTGCTGAGGCTCTCAGTCTCTGGACATCCTGACACTGCTCAGAGTAGGAAAGAGCAGCTCTGTTGCCAGTAAACTGCCCAGACAATGCATGTCTGTCCCTGAAGAGTTGGGGAAGAACCCATCTGCTTTTCTTGGCCTACATTTGCTGGAGGCAGACACTCAGTGACAGGAGGAGCCCAGCTGCTGGAACACTCCTGCCTGCTGCCAGCTCAGCAGCCTGGGAAGCCTTGATAAGGCTGAAAATGCTGCATGGGGCTTGGCAGTGGCACCTGTGACTTATCCAGGCAGCAGCTGGCTCCAGCAGCCAGGCAGGAATCACCACACCCCGGCCTCCCCCAGCTGCAGCAGCACCTTGGCTTTGCTTTTAAATGGAACTCGTGGGGGCAGAGGTGCTGGTGGGGGATCAGCTGTGGTGGGTCATGGGCTGTAATAAAGGTGGAGGTGGACCTGCACATTGCAGAGCAATAATTAAGGGATCCCTGCTTCTGAGGAGGGTGGTGGTGAGCACAGGAAGGCAAAAAAACCTGCCTTAGAAAGGGGAATAGGAACAAGACAGACCCTTAAACAACAAGGTGTCCACACAGTTCCTGGACATCCTCTGAACTGAGGGAGGCTACCAGCTTCTGAAAGAGGTGGAGAGGGACACAGGAGAGAAGCACTCACCTCCCAGCAGAAAATTCTACCCCAGGCTCCTGGATTTTTCAGAAGGGAATTTCTCCACAGGTGCATCCACAGGAGTCCACTCCTTGTGTAATGAGCTTCTTTTTTTTCATAATCTCACTGATCTCAAGTTAAATGATGAAATCCTCCTTACAACAGCACCCAGAACAGCAGCACAGCAGCCAGGGAACTGCAATAAAATCCCTTGGCATAAAAGAGAGCCCAAAAGCTCTTCTTGAGCAAATAAGGTTATTATATTGGCAAGCCACAGTCTGAGAGAGATGAGGCCTTCATCCTCTGCAGATGGTGTCTCTCTCCAGTGCTTTGGCAAGGCTGGGCAGTTCAGAGTTGGAGACCTAACCAAGATGGGAAAGCTGAGATGGTGCCAGTTTCTCCTGGAGCTGTAGGTTTCCTTTAGGGCTACCAGAATGACCCTTGGCTTCCATAGCTCGTGACTTCTTCCAGTCACAGGAAAAGAGGATGTCTCCTCTCCCTCAGCACCACTCCTGGGTTGCTCCTCCACCTCTCCATGGTCAGAGCAGACTTTAGGGCAGGTGAGGATGGCATCTGTTCTGCAGCAAGGTGTAACCCCCCAGCACACCCCATGGTGTAGCAGCACCAACACACACCTAACAAATCACATTTCCAGGCTCCTGTCAGCAACACCTCTCACTTTACCAACTCCCCAAAGCCTTTTGCCCCACCAGCCTCAAACTCCACTGGCCATGGGATGGTGCCACCTGTACATCTCTATTCTGAACACATGGGCAGGGTTAGGAGCTCACGAGACAATTTTCTGCTAACTTTGATTAACTGTGTGTTTGTGGCACACAAAGCTGTTGCCTCGTGGCAGGAAATAAAATCACAGAAACATTTCCTTTTCTTTCTTTTTCTCTTGAAATTTTAGCAACAGGTTTTGGGGTCAGCCCCTCAGAAATGTAGAAGTGTCACTCTCTGGTTTGTGCTAGAAGGTAAAATGCATAATTATTTTACTGGGTGATTATTTGAAAGATAGTTATTTTTGCCCTTCAGAAAATTCTACCTGAATGTAACATGAATGGCTGAGGTCAAGAGCCCCTCAGTCAGTGGAGTAAAACAAAAGAAGCAGAGGAATCATTTAATAAAATCCCTCAGAAGAATGAGAGCACTTGAGCAAAACCACCACTAACATGCAACAACTGCTTATTTGGCAGAACTGAAGCAGCAGATGCAGATTTTTCTTTTTCCCCCAACAACTACTGGTGTTTGATGGTGCCCTACCATCACCACTTTTTGTTTTAACAGTTCTTTTGGAACGTGGCACAGCATCTGTGCATGCTCAATATAAATTTTTGTCCATGGGCAAAGCAGACTAAACACACAGAGTACATCTGGCTGTCCTCAGACACCAAGTTCTCTCGTCTGCATCTTTTTTGCACTTGAAAAAAGTGGAAATTGTTCATTGTGGGCTTAAGTAAGAGTTCAGATTTATGGATGAAAAGCCTACCAAGAATTAAATTGCTTTGCTAGACTAAGAAAATAATAGATGCTGATGCAAGGAGTGGAAATACCACAAGTTTCTTGTGATATCCCCTATGCGGTTTGCTAGGAATATTTCACCTGAGTATGGAAAATTCCTTTTAAATAAGAGTCCTTGCACAAGCAAAGCTTTGGTTTTGAATGAGAACAAAAGAATCAGATCCTCTGATCAAAATCTCTCTATTGCCACAATCTACTTTGTGCTCTCGCATGGATTTCTTTGGACAAATGTAACAGAAATTTGGGTATGGATGGATCATGCAGGGAAACTCCACTCATTTCCACTCTTTTCTATGAAAACCACACCAGAAGACAGAGGGGCTGGGAAGCTACAGGGATATTAATCATTTCTTGTAAGAAAGAACAAAAAGGGTGACATTTTCCTTATTCCTGTCTTGGTCCAACACTGTCAGTGATCCTTTTGTCTCTGTATCCCTCACAGGCTGCCATCTCATCAATCCCATTATATCCTGGGACCTTGGAAAGATCTTTGATCAGTTTTTCATTTTAAACAGAACCTCATGTGTTTGGGAACAGAGGTCATACACGAACATTTTCTCCTACCAGGCCCATTGTGTTTTTCCTGAAGCTGGTGGAGCGTAAACACTCACACGTTACAATTTACACCTTGGTTCCCACAGACCTTATTTTTCTTCTTTATCAGCTATTTTACACCTTTCCCATGACACAGCACAATACTGGGCATTGTATCTGGAGGGGAACCACCCTGCCATTTGCTCCTGCTGCTGCCTTTGCAGGGGCATTTCCCAGCAATAATTTACTTCTCAATACCCAGCCGTCTAAACAACACTCCAGCCTGAGCATTCCTGAGGGGTATTCCATAGAATTTTATTTTGAAGTTGTATCCTTGATACTGAAGTACTTGGGTGTTGGTACTGCTGTGTCCTGAGGCTTGCTAGGTATTTTTCCTGCCTGTCCAATGTCAGAGAGCATTGTGCCAAGCAGCAAAGGCCACATCTCCTGCCTCCTCCCCTCCATAGCTCCAGACAGACCATTCTGCCATTCATTCCAGCATCACTGTTTTGGGATAACAACTGAAGAAGATCCCGTTGTGGTGGGAAGAGAATGAACACACCACTAACACAGGATTGCTAATAAAGCCCCAGTAAATTCCCAGGGAGGAACAGGTCTTCTGCAGCCTAAACCTAATTACTGACAGCCAATAACCCAAATCACCTTGGCCAAGTGTCATGTTTAACCTCAGCTGTCAACCAAGTACCACACAGCTGCTTGCTCATTCCTTCCCCAGTGGAATGGGGAGGAGAATCAGGAAAAAAAAAGTAAAAAACCCCAAACTCATGGGCTGAGATAGGAACAGTTTAATAATTGATAGTACTACTACTACTGCTACTAATGGAGAGAGAAATAAACCCCAAGGGAAACAAGGGAAGCACAACACATGAGCTGAGGAGAACCTTCTCAACAGGCAAGTGGGAGGTTGCTGAGGGAGAAGACTTAGGAAGCCTGGAGGAAAAACAGGAATCCATATCCATGTGCCTACCTTTAAAGATGAATTTAAGCTTTAAAAGGCCACAAACAGTCTGAACAGTTACCCCCTGCCTCTTCTGAAGCTGTTTTAAGGCTAAAATCACCTTGTGGAAATAGTTCTCCAGATTTGGAAGGAAACAGTTCCATTAACAGCTCAGTGGTGCTTCAGCTGCCCCCAAAGGGTATTTGCAAGAGGAAGAACTGAAATTAACTGCAACATGAAATGTATATGAAGTTCACAGAGTAGAAAAAGACTAAGTCACAGTTGGCAATACAGAATCTCAGTCTGGCTGTGGTGCATCTGTGCAGCACTTCAGTCAAGTTTTCCTCTGGGAGCATTAGCTTTGGCAATGGCATTAAAAATCCCCTCTGAGAAAACCTTGTAATGGGAGCATTTTCATTTTCATTCCCTTTGAAGTAGACCTGTAGCCATTTCTGAAATTCTAGTGAGGAACCTCTCCCTAAAAAGGAGTCTCCCTTACCTGTTGCAAATTTAGTGCTACTGAAACCCAGTAGCAGAGCTCCAAATTCCCTCAAGGCTTGCAATGGCTGCATCCTCCTGCAATGCCAGCTCCAAACTGCACTAGCTAGAGATGCCATCCAGCTCCTTGCTCAAAAAGGAGCCCTGATTTGTCAGTAATTGCTGTTTATTTATCCAGTATCTCTACCTCAGCTATTGCAGCTATTCAGCAGATCACCAGTAAAAAAAAAAAAAAAAAGTGCCATTTCCTGCAATTCATGTTATATTTTATTGCTTAAAATATTTTTCATAGATGCATAAAAAAATGCTGGGCAGTATTTACTAGATTGTAGTAAATGCAAGATAATTACATCTGATGGCTGGGAACATTTCAGACTAAAAACACCCAAAGCAGTATTGACTTCACAGAAGCTGAGAATACTCCAGGCTTGAACATGTGCAATGTTTGTCTTCCTGATAGCTGAGAGTTATACAGGGAAACCTTCATGATTTGGGTCCAGTAAACAAAGCACAAACCCTTTTGCCTTTAGAGTAATGTAGAAGGTAAATATGGTCTTTTTATTGACTTATTTGCTCTAAAGGCTGCAGGCTGGCACTGAGGGAGAGCAATGACTTCATGGCAATGAAGCTGTCCTCCAGCAGATACATAAAATGTAATTATTGCCCCATTAAAAAGCCCAGATTTCCTGGTGGTGCTCAGGACTTCAGAGCTGGATCCTGCCATGCTCAGCCCCCAAGCCATGCCCCTGCCAGGCTCTGCCTGCAGACCTGAGTCTCCCTTTATGCTAGTCAAATATGTAAAAGGCATGATTATGGTTAGGCAGTTCACCTCTAATGAAAAAATAAAGCATAAAAGTGAAAAGTAATGCAGCAAAAATTGCAGTAATTTTGAAGTGCTCCTTCCCTTTCTCTTACTCTCCTCTGGCTTTCCTCACACAGAATGCTTGGGAACACACAAAACCCAGATGCTCCAATCAACAATAATTGTTTTGACCATGCTAAGCATGCTGCCCTTTGAAGTCTTTTGCAACTCTATTCCTTCATTTTCAAGGAAGGAATTTGCATTTTTGGCTGTCAGAACCCCTCTCTTCTGGAGTCCTCTCATTTGCCTACCAGTGCTGTGTGACTTCCCTACCTACTTCCCCTGAAGGTGCAGTATTCCAATTCCATCCCTAAGTTAACCAAGAAATTGCAGACCTGCCACATTTTCAGCTTGCAAGTTATTTTGTAAAAGTCCTCAAAGAGTGATGGTTTTTTATTGTAAGTAATTTATTTAATGAGTACTTGAAAGCTGTCACTGGTATGCAGTGTGTTCCCCTTCCCTGTATTTTGAGATCTGTGTGACCTTGTGAAGATTTCGTGTCAGTTTGCCACCGCAGCTTCACAAAAGCTCCCCTGACTCCAGAGTACCTGGGAAGAGCATTTAAATCTCTGAAGGATTTTGTCTCCCCCCATGAAACAGAACAACCAAAGCAAATTTTAAGGCCTCACTCAGCAGTGCTGCCTCCAAAAATTGAGCACACATTGAGCTGCCAGGTTAGGGAGATACCCCAGTCTCTGGCTTTGTTATACCTACTCATCTCTTTCATAGCAGGCTTTAGGGTGAAAACAAAAGAAAAAAGGTGACAAGCAGTGGCTTTCCTTTCTCTGCTGGACTAAGGCCTCCTGATCATCAGACAGAGCCTGAACCTGTGCATCCATGGCTGGCTGCACTCTGGGGACACAGGAGTCATCAGGCACTGCCCCTCCCATGGCCCTGAACTTCCAGTGTCCAACAGGACTGAACTCCTCAGCTTCCCACTGCTCCTGGGGCTGGTGGCCACCTGCTCCTCACTCCATGAAGTCATGGAACAGCCAGTCTCAGTTTTCTGAGTGCCTAACCCCTACTTGGGTCACTTTTGGGAGGTGGAACACAAACTGGCTCTGTGACTGACACATTCACTCCCATTAATAAGAAGGAAAGTAAGAGTAGGTTATAAAAAGGTTCTCACCTCTGAGAACCCAAACACTCTGGCTGCATTTCTGTCATCACTCACTCTGAACATGGACAAGGATTTTTCACTTACCCCATAAACTCCTTGATGAACCAGCTCCATCAGCACTGGGCTCCTTGGACCCCTCTCTGCTTCCTACAGTGCAGACTCAGCCTGTGGGACTGAGAGCCAAGCAGAGCTTTTCCCATTAGTGGAGCAAAGATTACTGAGCTCGTTTTTGATGCTCATGTTTGAAGAATTGGCCTGGCAGTGGCACAAAGACTTCAGCCTAAAAGCCATGTAAAATTCTGTTTCTCATCTTCTCCAACCACAAGGCTTCCTGGCAGTGACAGACACCCCTAGATCCAGTCAGGGGACATTTATGAGTGTGTCTGCACCCCCCTTTTCCTCAGGGGGGCTTTTGGGCCTGGTTCTGCAGCATCACAGGGCTTACTGAGCTATGTACGGTCTGATGGGTTTCACAATAACAGGACTGAGGAAAAGTGTCAAGTAGCAGAAAATTTACCTTCAACAGAGAGGTAATTTTTTTTTTTTTAAACTTCCTATCCCTAAAGTGATGGGCAAGCAGCCTTCAGACTGCCCAGAAAGCCACCCCTTCTGCCTATCTCAATTTTTGGGACACATCAGCATCCAGAGCAGGTTTAAAAGCTGTTTGTGTTTTCAAGCCTCCTGCAGCCCTGTTCATTCCAGCAGCATCCCTCCCTGCAGGTAGTCTGAACACTTCCAGAATCCCCTGCATTTTCTCTTCCTGTACCCACTTCCTCACTACTTTATTTTTTTCCTCTGCCTGTGTCAGCAGGACAATTCCCAGAGACTCTGCAAGGAAAAGCAGTTCAGCACACACACAGCACATCAGCACAGACAACTTTATAGCTGAGTGTAGTTCAGGGAATAGCTGGGGACTTAAGTGGTTCCAGCTGGTTGGTGATAAAAAGTTACATCAAAGCTGGTAAACGTCAGATGATGATGGGAGATCCCTTCCAACTCTACTGTGCTTGAGCAGCTGATGGAGAGACCTGCAGCCACAAAGAGAAGTGGAAATGTCACACAGGTGACAGCTCTAAAACAGGCTGAGAAGGGAGAAGGTGGAGCCCATCACTGAGTAACAAAGATGGCAAAATGATGCATCTCAGAGATGTCAGCTTGCAGCTGCCACAGCCAGAGCAGCAGCACAGCCCAGCTGCAGCAGCTCCACATCTTCTTCACTGAACAATTTATCAGTAGGACATGAGAATAACACTCACCAAGATCCAGGACACCGAGCTCTACAACGTAAATACTAGAAAACAACTTATATAATGACAGAGTTCACCTGGGACCCAGTTATAAAAGAAAGGCAATTTCCAAAGCCCCTTGACTTTCAGCATCACTGTGACAATCAAACTACCTGAGGAAGGCCCTGTGCAATGGAAGATGGTGATTACCAGCTATTCTGCAGGCTGGGCTGTGACTGTAAGCTTTGCCTGAGCTTTTCCAACATGCAGAACCACCCCTCCTCTGCCATATCTTGGAAAATTACATCAATCTCTATTGCACATGTTTTTAGTTAAAACTATAAACCTAGACTGACTTGACATATTCAACAGTCTCATGTGACCATTTCCATGCTGTTAAAATAAATATTAACTCCTGGTAGGCCCTCAAAGAGGCTGACTTAAAAACATGCTCTTCTGAATGTGCAAGTACATGTTGTGAATAGTATTGATTTAACATACTACTTCTCTCCATTATCACTCCCAGATAGCACATAAAAGAAGCCTCATTTCCCAAAACCATCCCTTAAGACCAACAATTTAAGTGATCTTTAGCCTATTCTTCAAGAACTTTGAACTGGCCTCAGTTCCTCCAAAATCACCAACTTTTCCCTTTTTACCTTCTCTCCATCACCTCCTGCCTAGCAACAGCCTACAGAATCAAGAAAATGCCTCAAAAGGAATTTTTAAGGCTTTGGTAAAAGCCAGCTCAGGAAAAAAAAATTTTTGCTTCCCATCTTGTTCACCTACTGAAAAAGGAGGGAATCTTCTTGATTTTGCATTTTCTTTGTATGACTAGAGGTAAAAGACATTGGCAAGTAATATTCAGCACTGGAATTGAGCCCAATTAAACATTCTGAGAAGAGCCCATGACAATCCCCACTTTGATCAACCACAGACCATCTCCCTACCTTTTAATGCACAACTTTAAAAAGCAGCTACTGCCCATCTCTTGACACCGAGGCACTGAGCTGGTAACACTGTTAGGTCATTAAATCAGAAATGTTTAGACTTGGTGCCTAAACACTGCCCCAAGAACAGCAGACCATTTTAGAATCTAGTGATAATTTTATTTTAAAAACCCCAAACCTTTATAACTCATTAAGGTTGGTGCCAAACCTGGCACTGGGACCAAAGTCAGCCAAACAACAGCAGCAGCGAAGTACAGCTTCAGGATGTCAAGTCAAGGACATTTGAACAGCTCTGCTCAGTATTCTGCTGTAAGATAAATTGAGCAAAACTGTCCTTAGTGCACAGAAACCTCTAATGATCTGCCATGGCAGGTTTGCTTTATTACCAGTACTGAAAGTAAGTAATGAACATAAAAGCAGCAAGAGAAGAAGTCAGACTGACTGCAATTATTTCCCTCCAGTCTTTCCTTCTCCCTCCCATGTTCTCTTTGGATACAGAGACCACAGGATGTCTATACCATGTGAGAATGTAAGTCACATCATACATTTGAAATTAATTTTAATTTATGTACAGCAGTCAGCATTCATGAATGTACACAGTCCCTGCAGTTACATTCTTTATAAGGTTAAGTCTTCACTGTTCTCTACTGGATCTTCTGATGGAGAAACAGAAAGGAGAGGTGGAATCAAGGAGTAAGGAATGATCAGAGTCATTAAAATTTGGGGACTTTGAGGAGTGAATCTCAGAGAGTCTTCTGTGAGGTTCCAGAAATAAATGGTGGCAACGTGTATATATTGCAATTTTATTTCATTCGCTCAAACAAAACGTTAGCATGTAAGAAATTTAAAATGACACAATATGATAAAAATAGCAGAGAATGAATTGAGAAACTAAAAAGAAGGTAAACCTAAATGCATGAAAAGTCAACATTCATTAGTGAACAGCTTCAGTCTTTGATTGACACTTGGTGACTTTAAAACAAGGAACTGGAAATCATTGTGACTGTCTGAAGAGATTTCAGCACCAGCACTAAGGGTTTTACATTCAGTTGGTTTGCGGTTGACTCGGTAGCCACTTGTCTGTAGTGCAGGTTTATCACAGGTCAGATCACAGTGTTGAGGAAAGCAACGCCCTCCTGGCATTAGGAAGGATCCCTTAAACTGCCCTCAGCTTAAGACATCCATTGTACAAAAGCACAGAACCACCACAGAATGGTTTTTAAAGGACTTAGTCACCAGTAAGCAAAATAATCGTAGCTTCTGCAGTTCATTTTCAAAACTGAAATCTCTGGAAATGGTGCAACTGTCAGTAGGTCAGGAAATGTCTACAGTAATCTTTACTTCAATCCAATTTCCTGGAAAGAACCAGTTCTGCAGGTTGGGATTACAGAAAGTATGTATGTAGAAGCAGCACAAAGAGACAACATTTGTTCCTTTTTCTTTTAAACAGAAATCATGTTAATTGTAGACCAAGGCACAAAACGTTTAGTGCATAAGCCAGTTCCTTGCACAATCTAGAAGTTCAGCCTTTAATTTTGGACCACTTATAGCCATCCATGCTATTCCACTATGTAACTCCTGAACCCTCCTAGAAACGAATCAAACGTGATTTCTGACAAGGGTAAACATCCTTACTGCTCAAAAAGTCTGTGTGAAACAAAAAGCTACATCAACAAAGATGAAAATGCCTCCTCTTGTTTTGAGAAAAACAGTACTTGACAAGCTTACTACGATTTTTTCTTTTTAATGCCTTCAATAAATGCATGCAGAAAAGTGATGTTGTTTCTCCTCTTTATTAAAAAACAAAAAAAAGAGAGTTAGGCAATATTTCCACTGTTGTCTTCCCTTAGATTCTGAACCTATAAGATCAGACAATGTTTGAATGGGAGAAAAATTTCCTGTTGAAGCCTTTCTGAAGCTGTTAAATGCTGTTTTGCTTTGGTGTTCAGCACTCTGGACAGTGTGTTATTGAAAGCATCTGTGCCACAAATGGAGCTGCCTGTACTTGTAAGCAAATCTCTCCACAAGCTGCAAGTAAATTCTTCTGGATCAGCACAGATTCCAAAGCAAACACAGCCTGAAAAAATGGACAGTGAAAAGGAAAAGGGAAGATTTTGATCTATATTGTTTGTCCAAAGCACTACAAAGCCAATTTGCAGAATTTTTATTCCACTGAACTTTACCACATTAAAAAAAATGAAAATTTACACTCATGGGATTGAAAATCCTGGGAAAGAGGGAGGTATCAGCTCCCCTAAAAATGATTCTCAAACTGTTGAGCAAAACCAATAGCATATCATTGCTATTTTTCAGGGTTTGTGTTGTGTGGAGCTGTGGAGTTTTTTGTTGGTTTTGAGTTCCTTTGGAAAGGAGGGTGGCAGATAAATTAGGAGGAGAAGGGGCCATTTACCATGACCTGATGGTTCTCAGGTAACTGCTGCTGTTCTGTTTCATTAAAGAACCAAAAAAAAGGAGTGAAGCAGAGGGTCATGGTGAAAAGGTGAAGGACAATGCACTTACACAGGGGCATCCTCAGCCAGTCAGATGCCTACAAGGTTTTTTCTCTCACTGAGAAACAAGTTCGGTTCACCTGGGAGTTTCAGAACCATTATTGGAAGTTATTACTGAATTTCAAATAGAAAACTGAGAAAAGATATAAAAGGATCAAGTACCTGGTTCCATTAACATGGTTACTGATAAAAGTCATGTTTTCCTCATTATTAGACATGCATGTAAGATGAAGAAAAAGTGTAGAAAGTAATAAAAATGTGTCACCTTCCCCCTCCCTCTTCCCACATCTTTCTGGGCATAAATTAAGCCTTACAAATGAAAAGGCTACTCTGTGACATGCAATTTTTCTTTTAATTAAAAAGCTGGCTGTGTTGTGTTACATTACAAAATGTCCACATGCATAAATCTAAAAAAAGCCCCAAAATCTACTGTAAATCTACAACATACTAATGATTTACATTTGACTGCTGATTCGCTTTATGTCGAAGTCTTAGATTTGGTAAAGCATCGTAACAATGTAGGAAGGCATCTACATCTTTAAACTCTGGACTGTATTTGCTTTTTTTATTTTTTTTATTTTCCTAGAAAATTGCATGAAGGCTAACTAGAGAGGCTTCCTATCATAAAATTCCAAAATCTTGATATGTCATCTCCATCTAGGTCACCCTTACTTACAAATATTGCCCTTTAAAGCACCGTCTCTAACTGCTCCTGGCCTTGTGAACCGAACCTCTACACATCTGATCTTTTCAATTACTCACGGAAATATCAGATATGATAGGAAGACAAACCTGAGATACATTTGAAGTACAACAGTATAACTCGCTAACTCCTTCATTAATAAAGAAAACCTCTCTGAAAAGCCTTCCCAAGCTTTTCCCTGTTTTTTTTTTTTTTTTTTGTCTTAACAACAAATTCTGGAACATGTGCAATTTTATCTTGACATGAGTAGACTTCAAAGCACTGTGATCTTGTCTGATAGATGTAGGAATTTCTGCATAATCATTACAGTAACTTTAAGAGTCTTTTCCACCCTGCTGTAAAGGTCAGAAAAAAGCTGCAAACTAGGAGGGGAATAGCATTATCACCAGAGTGATGTGTCTGAAGCTTTTCAGAATAGGTTGTTCCTCCCTCCTTCCAAGTGTCTGTCTGTCTGTCTCCGTTTTCAACTAACAGCTCACAAAACGTAGTCAGTTTTATATCAAGTTAAAGAGTCACATCGGCTTAGTACGAGTCTTTCTATGCAGTATTGGACTTGCTGAGTTCCTGCCTGATAGCTGCAGAGAGACACAGACAGTGTTAGCAAATCCAAGTCAGGGCAGGAAGCTGGAACACACACCTGACCCCTCAAAGCAGGCTCACCCTGCTCTCACAACATGCAGAACCAACACCCAAGGCAGCCCCATGTGGCTTCAGACAAGTGGCATTATCAACCAGGCACTACCTTTCTTCTCCCTGTAAAATTTATGTTGGAACCTTAATTTTTAATTCCCACCTCCACCAAGGTAGTAAATCATACACAGAGTTTTGTTTAATTCCTGACAGGTGAACCTTTAGAATTCTGCTTTCTCAGTGATTTCCCATAAGTACAGAAGACTACATAGGAAAATAGGCTTCTGTTAAAATAAAAATGAAAACTGTGAGAATTCTTTTCTTTGACTCTTATGTTACAGATCAAAGAGGTAACTGAAAGCTGGAAGCGCAATTCTCCTCTGAATACTACTAGTTTTGAAATACATACCTCAGCAGCTCTGGATTATTTAAGAATAACCCACCTACCACCATGTGATACTAAGGATAACTTCAAATCACTCAAACACAGCACCACTTCAGCCACTCTTAAAAGGCACATTGGTGTCAGTGTTCTACTAAAACAAAACCCCCAGGAGAGAAATCACTGAAGCACATCAATTGGAACAGGTCTGGCACCAGTGGTTTGCCACCAGGTGAAGAACAAAGCTACTTCCACCAATAAATCACTCTCAGGCTACCAATACATTGTCTTCACATTTTAAAGCACTTGCAGCTACTCTAAAACTGAGCAGCAGCAGTGAACAGAGCAATACTTACCATCAATGAGTTCTTCCTTTAGTTTTGTTAACTCCTTCCTCATTTCATCTAAAATGTCCTAAAATGTGTCAAGAGCATAAATAACAGATTAGCAAACAGGTGAGTTTTGCCACCTGTAAATTTCTGTGGAGAGAACTCCACAAGTCTCCCACTACAATCCTTCCCATTAACCCTAAACCCTTCTGAGAAGCATGACCCACCCCCCCCAGCTTCCAAGTTAATCCTCAAAACCTAAGGCATCCCTAGAACATTATTAGTGCAGGTATAATGCAGAAAAAACAGTCCCTACAAGTGCCACAAATTGAATCCTGTAGAATTTATGAGAGGAGAAGGGATAAGAATGAGAAAGCTCTGCTACAGGTGAAATGTGATGTGGAATGCAAAGAAAGGAGCTCACTGAACACCACAAGCCAAGGAAGTATTCTAAGGGAAAAAAAAAAAAGAAAAAAGGGTAATCATGGTATCAAGGTCCCAGTCCCAGTGGAATGTGATGGAATGAAGACAACAGAGTGAAGTGCTGTCCCTGCTTGCTGTTTTTTCAATCCTTTCCTCCAAGCTGCTCTAGAACCACACTCACCAGGCCAGAAGCCACTCTAGAATTACCTGTTGAGCCAGGGCCCAATCCAGAACAACCAAAACTGCTCCATAACCCAACCACTATGTGGGGACATGATCTAGAAGCAACTAAAAGTTGCTATCAAAGTAAAAGTGGCTCTAGAATTACCCACCAAGCTGCAGCCTGCACCAGAATCTCCCTCCCCACTTGGGGATGGAACCATTGATCCAAACACCACTTGGAGATCCTTCACCTCCAACCCCAGAATTCCCAAAGGATTCCTCTGCTCTTGAACTGGAGAGCTACACAAAGGACAGCATCCCTGGATGCTCTTCTACCACCAAACTTGTGACCACAGGTGCTCAGATCTGATATTAAAACATGGTGATACTTGTTCTTCTAGAGCTGCCCCAAGGGCTTGTTGCTTGTTTGGGTACAGAGAAGGGAAGGAAAGGTTTTCCAGGCAAACTGATTTCCCAGTTCCATTTATAATGTCAACACCATCCTGTGTGTGCTGCCTAATGCAAAAGCAGAACTTTGTGAGAACCTAAGCCTCTGTCCTACAGCTCCAGCTCCTAAGAACACTGACACATCCCTGGGCAAAAATAAATGCTAGTAATTACTAAATCATTAACTTTGGAACTGGCTAACACAACAGTTAAAAGTTGGTATTAAAAGTTGATATAAGGACAGCTGCAAGTCCTTACATCCAACTTATAGAGCAATCTTTTTAAAAGCATTACACACATACCTGCTTCAATCTGTCATAATCTAGACCTTCTGACTGTACTCCATTGGCACTGGGCTGGCCCGTTGGTGTAGATTTTGGTCTGCAGCACAAAAACACACCCATGAGTTACTGTTGCTCGTTATTAAAGGATACATAGGACTCCCCCATCAAAATTGCTGATATTTGTCTAACAAAAACATAGTTAAAAATCAGAATGGAAAAAAGAAATGTCGGGAGTGGGAGGATGGGAAAAATCAAGCAGACCCAAAATACCATACAGAATAGAAAGCAACACCCAAGGATGTTTTCCACACACTGGAAATATTAATTACCATAAGAGTTATTAGTTCAAAAAAAGAACTTTCAAAGCAGCAGACAGATTTCACTGTCAGTGGTTTCTGATTTCTTCATAATCACAAATGCTGAATGCCTTCAAATGTCAAGTACTTTCCTTTTTTAACTGCTTGCTCATTCCAAAGAGGGTCTCCCAAGGAGTAACTAATGACTGCATGTTGATGCTGACTGTACGAATGCTGAGCAATCACCCCGGGGGATTTTCAACAGTTGACAGACCCAAGCAATGTTATCCAACTCCTCTGAAACCTCAATTATTCCATCAGTTGCCTTCTAAAGCTACTGAAAGCAAATACTGTAACAACAGAAAGATTTATCAGGTGATACGTGAGAGGAAGTTCCAATGTTCTGGACGATGTCACGTTTCATGTTTGCTTATGAAATACCCTCTTCTAGACATCAAAAACTTGCTTACCCAGATCACCCTGCATTTTTGACACAGATTCTAAAAGAAGGGGGTTTCCTGCATTTCCACTTCTCTTTCCTGATCCCCTCTTTCATTCAAGGGGTAATTCAGACTCATGGACTTACTAGAGCTATGAGTGGAGACAAAGCCTGGATGTTGACAACAGGAACACCAAAAGCATTCTCTAAAGAGGGAGGAATGTTCTGCTGTTCTTAAATACATTTTACATCTTGGCCAGCATTCTCCCACTCTTACCTATAAAACTTCAAGCCAAAAAGAAGCTGTTGATAAAATTCCTGACAATTCATCTCAGGAGGTTTCCCTGATGTCTAGAATTGTCAGAGTATGCTAACTTTGAAGAAGGGCAGAGTATAAAGTAGACTAAGCTGGGTCCTATTTCATTGCCCTTGTATATGACATCTCTGAACAAAATAGCCTGGCCTACACTCAGTGTGTCCCTTCAAAACTCCTACATAGGAGGAATTAATTTATCACTGCATTTTTCTGCATTTGTTACATGAGGGTGCAGACTGACTTACTTCCATGAAGATGAAGGAACAAAAAAAAAGTCTTTATTTCTCTGTTTGTTTTATAAAATCACTACCTTGAACTTTCATGCATCTTCCCTTACAAGACAGGATTTGATCCATAAGGAAATTATCCTATTATGCTGGTTTTGTTCAGTAAGAGCTGAATGAACCTCACACTAGACTGCCTTGTTGACTTTTATAACCTGACAGGATTATGTTCTGACTTGCTAACTGAAGAAGAACACTCAAGGTGTGACTCCCAAGAGAAAAGGGTGCACACACCAAAATATTGGTTTGATACTTGTTCTTTCCTTGGGATTACAAACCTCAATTGTCACAGCTGTAAAGACTTAAGTCCACACAATTTAAACGTAAATTCCCAGAGAGAAATTGCTAATTACTATTGCTAGAAACACACCAAAATGAAACACACAATCCACCAAGTAAGACAGAAGATGAAATATTGAATAACTTGATAGTGAAAGAAGCTGGAAAACAGAATTCACCTTGCAACCACCAGAGAACCTACTGTGTGCACTAATGCTATGAAGGCAAACCACAGTTTAGGATCTTTTACAACACTCTTTACATGCTACAGTGCTTAGTTCAGTATGGAAGAATTCCTTGCTCAAAAATATTCATCAGCTGAGATCTTTGGCAATTGATGTTTCATCAGGTACCTGGTACTTAAAGAGTTACCTGCACTTTACACCTGAAATTGTGAGCCCTGACCTACTCCAGGCAGAACAGCTGAGTTTTTCAGATAATTCATATATAGTTTCTGATCATTTCCACTGATTATAGTTCTGTTCACACTATGGCATGACAGCATTTATCCAACATGACTGAAAAAAATCCTCTTAAATGCAGCTCCTGGCAATTGGTAACAGACACCTAGTGCCTGCCTTAATGGAAAGACCCAACCAATAGTATACTTTAATATCTTTTTTAAAATTACTTTTGAGTTTAATGTATTAATAAGATGACTTCAAAGAAAAGCTCTACACAAACTCACTGTTTCTTTTTCTTCATATCTTTAGAACAAAAAGTCAGTTTTACCCACCATAATGATCTACTGCTTCTATCTGTTAAAAGAAGACACAGGAAAGCTTCTTTATGAAAGCTGCCCCTCAGTCTTGACAATGTGCTTCCCTTTTTGCTTTCCAAAATGCAAGACATTCTTAACTCAAATACTGAAATACCATAATTAGCAAAACAGGTAATTTCTAATCTCAGGAAAATCCAGCTATGTTCCACCCCAGATTACGCTATTTTTTTCCTTTTTCAGCCTGAATGCAGTTCTCATTTAGGAAAACATTAACTATTGAAATTCAGTGAATAAAAACATTCCAGCCATTCGATCCCTATGTGGCTAAAGAGCTCTCCCATGTGGTTTTTCATAGCATTGCCTGACAGTACAGTCCCTAACACACCTTCATTCAAGCATGCAAAGCAAAGATTTTATTCATGCCAACATGCAGAATACACCACCCAAGATAAGTAGCTAAAAGGGGAACTTTTCATACAAAAAGATTAAGTAATCACCACAACGAGTGCCTTCATGAAAAACAAAGCTGGAATTTGACTCAGTAATTCTGAGGGGCTCTGGAATACATTCACCTCTGGAAAGCTCTCAAAAACTGAAGGGCTTCAATGTCAATACTTTTTGACCACTAGAGAGTGAAACTTAGATCTCCAGCAAAAATACACATGATGTTAACTAACTTGTGAATATGTCCCAAGCAGAAACATAAATTAATGTTTTAAAAGTCTTTAATCAAAAAGCAGATGTGAAAACCACCTAGAAAATTAATTCCCGTTTCTCTGTATCTAAACTTACAGTTTTGAAAACCTGCTTCTTAAGACACTGCAAATGGTCCACTAAATCCTGGCATATTCAACAGGAATTTGTACCTTTGAAGGTGTAGATTGCCAGAAAACCAGTATTTTATATGAATTCATACCTGGTTCTTAAGCCATCTCAGTTTGCCTTTGACACCATCTGCTTTTAACCAGTCCAAAAGTGGGCTCAACTGGACAAACAAAATGTGGAGGAGGAACCTGGTGGTTCCATGTGGTGATTACCAACCCATGTAGAAAAAGTCCAACCCTGAACTGGTCAAGGGGGTTATTAGGAAGTCTCAAATCCCAACAGGATGATACCTGTTTAATGAATCATAGAACCTGTTTTCAGAAGCAAGCAGATTTTTCCATGGAGATTCCCGTCTATTAGGGGGAGAAACACTACCTTTAAAAGCTATAATAGGTCTTAATTTTGTTCAGTTTTAGCACCTTAAACACCATGGGGTTTCAGCAGATTCAAGAGTTCTACTTGCATGTTTCAGGAAATATTAAAAGCCCACAGCTTAAGTCTTTTCTGTTTGCTACAAGAAGAAAAGGCCTGATTTTAGACAGGACACTAACTTGTTCTAAAATACTTATTCACTCTGAATAACAACAACTGCATTGTCTACCTCTGTGGAAGCTCTGAAGAGAACATTTTGCTGACTTGCCAGTTTGTTAAGTGTGCTTTGCTTAATCCCTCCCTGCAGAGGTCAGAAGCAGCTCCAGCCCTGCCAGGTGAAAGGAATCCCCCTCTGACAGACACAGCACTGGTGTTTCAAACTGCAGCTCCCCTTGACTAAACAAAGCTACTTTAACAAGCTGCTTGCTGAGAGAGTTGGCAAGCTGGCAAATGTAGAGAATTAAGAAAAATGCAGGGATATTCAAGAGAGACTTCTTCCAACATCTTCTCTTTCTATGAAATTTTCCTCATCCTGGCAGAGCAAGCAGTCAACACTGACTAGAAAATTGTATCAGCAGGCCTGAAGTATGTGCTATGGCACCTTACAGCAGGTTATGACAGCACCAGAAAAGAATATTGACGTTAAATAAACACAATTCTTACTTTGGAAGTGCTTTTAGAGTATATACCCAGGGAAGCTCACATCAAGGTAAATTCTATCCATGTTTTCCACTGGATGAATGAAGACAAAAGCTTGATGGAGACAGTGCCCCAATAAATCTAAGAGAAATCTCAATAATCCTCTGTACTCCTCTAGGTCAGAAAACCTTTTTAAACAGACCTCAGCAACCTCTGAATTTCACCAGCTGGAAAGAGATCAGTGAAATTGGATACAAGAACCTATGGCTGTAGGGCCAGGTAGAATCAAGACTTCAGAGCATTCCAGACTCCCCAACAGAGTCTGATATTGAGAGTTGCCCTACTTATTAATCCCTTTACCCTAGGGATAAGCAATTTGAGCAAAGTGTCTGTAGCTAAAGGGACAGATCAGCAACCATCTTACACAACATGAACTCTACAATGCTCTTTAGGATTCCTTACACCAATTATTTCTGTGACAAGTTCCCCCTGAACACCACGTTTTGAAGCAGTTCAAGGTATCAGCACAAGAGACCCTGGTCAGAGCAGGTCAGAGCTACTGGGGGTGAGGAGGAAGAGGGCAGGGGAAAGTCCAGGCTGAAGGTGATGCAGTATTTTGTTACACTGACAGTGTAGCAGAGAGAACATCACCACCAATGGCACCTGCCTCTTGACAAAAAACAAGGCAAGCACCCAGAACCAAGGCTGCAGACACCTCAAACTCCTGGGTTTATTCTAAAAGACAGACAAAGATACTGAAGAGTGTTTAGTGTTGCATTTTAGAACCGAAGACCTCAAGGGCAACCTCATCTACAAGTGAGGCCACTCAGAGAACAATTGGTTTTAATACTCTGATCATCCAATCTTCTATAGCTGTTTCCAACAGCCAAATTTTAAGGAGAATTCAAGTAATTTCAAACACAGCGTTCCCAAGTTGAACATGTTCCTTTGTTTTCTCTCAAGAAATTTGGGTACCTTTCTCAAATTATAAGGGGTAAGAACCCTTTAACCTCTGTCTACACAATACACAGGAATTCTAAATTAACCACAAGCCTTCTGCTTAAAGTAAATGACAATTAAATATACCTCCAAAAAATTGCTAAAGCAGCCATTTCAGCACTTACTGAAAACACCTACCAAAACACTCCCTGCTCACCAAAGTTCCAGCTGACAAGTTACCAAAGACTGGCTGATGCACTGAAGGATGTAAAATATTTGTACACTTCTTTAGGATGGACTTTCTTAGACTGGTTATGAGAGCTACTGAAAATTGTCACAGAATCAAATCTTACCAAGATGGCTTAAATATCCACATAGGCATTCTGTGAGTAGCAGAGAAATAGAAAGAACACCTATTCTCTAGATTTACTACTGAATATGTGAACTGCAGCACTGAATTTGGTTTCACCTTGCAGGAAATGTCACACTTCAAAATAAAGAATTAAACACTGCTGTAGGCAAATATACACCTTAATTCAGGTTATACACCAGCAATTGTTGAAGAAACCTTTTTGGGTACTACTTTTGATTTTACTGTCAAATATTTCTGTTGTTAGCATTCTCCAGAAGTAACTTTTCATTCCTACTTAACACTGCTAAAAGCAGTTTCATAGCAGCAATTTTAAACCCATCCATTTTGCTTTTAACAGTATCAAGATGATCTTTACTATTCTAGTCCAGTATGTTTAGCAGCATGTGCAACAAGAACAAACGTATGGAAAAGAGAGCTGGTACAAAAGGGGAGTACCTGGAAATAACAGGTGACTTGCTTCCATTCACTGTATTTGTCCTTTCCCAAGGCTTCCTTGTTAGTTCTGGAAAACAGAGGGAGGAGATTAAAAACTGTCTTTTTCTATTCACTGTGTAATTTATTTGAGGAAACTTCAAGCACCTGGCAACTCAAGTCAGCTGCTTGGTGTTTTTCCTACATTGCTTTAGCTCTTTCATGTTAAGCTACCTCCTGTTGTACTCTGTGAATGCACCAAGTGAGAGCATCTTAAAGCCTCACTGGTCCCCCAGACACTGTAAATGCCATTTGATTCTTAATCCAGCTGGGAGAAGGTCTGCCTGTACTTCATGTATTGGATTGCTTCAGTTGTGAAATGTGGAATTCTGCAACCAGTCAGCTTCAAATCCTTGAGGAAGAGGTTTTTAAACTAAAGGAGTTTTCCTAAACTCTTAATGATAGAAAATTAATTCAGTGCCAGTTTCAGTGACATGCCCACAGATACAACCTGACACAACAAGAAAGGGGAAGGTTTATTCCTTACCTAAATCTGCACAAGTTTAAACAGCCTTTCAGTAGTGTGCATTGTTATTACTTGCTATCATTACTTACTCAGGACTCCAGTGTGCCACTGGTCAGTTTTCACTTCAGATCTGGAGTTTGCTTGGTCTGCTCCCTTTCCTTCATATTGCTTAGCTCTGCTAAGCTGGGCAAGCAGAGAGGCAGAAAGACCCTTTCAGAGTCTCATACTGACCAGAAAATTCCCTGGGATGCAGCTGGATACTGGGAATATCTAAATTGCCAAAGTCTGCCAGCATAGTCTGTAACCCAGCCAAGCAAAGGTTACTTCTGCTAGTAATAAGCCTTAATTTTATACACCAGTCTTCAGGACTAGTCCTGCCATAGGAGTTATTTTAGCAGGATTTTAGCTGTGTCTGCAAAATTGAGAAACTTCTGCTATGGCTGCAGTTTGCTCAGGGATGCTAAGCATTCCTCTTAAAACACTTCAAAGACCTGTTCCAGTAATGAGGCTCAGCACTACCAGAGCATCTCACAGCAAGAAACGAAGAAAATCTCTCAACTGGAAGGCAACTGCCAAATTCTGAATGCATTTGACATTTTTAACAGGTTTAATGAGGCTTCTTATCATCACCAATTAAAGGAACCACTTTCACTGGTTTTAATTTCCTTCTTTTTGGGCCTATTTTATCAGAAGTGTTCCAAAAGCAGTCATTTTCCTAAGACTAATGTCCTTTCTGTTTAACAGAATGAAGCAGACTCTCTTAAGAGGAAAAAAGGGGTATGTGTGTGAAAAACTTGATTTGTGTGATGTCATTTATCTCCTTGCAGTCTGACGTCTCTAGATGAGTGCCTGTGTCTCAGTGCTAAGTTTGTCAGTTATTTCCATCTGGACACACAACTCTCAGCACTCCTTTTTATTCCCCAGCCAGGTGTCACCTGGGTTTTGTTCACACTGCAGCAGTGGTTTTCAACATGAAGGCCTGCACATCATCAAGTGGTTGAGTCACTTAGAGGGGAAGTGTACACATGGGCAAGCAATCAGCAGAGGAAGCTGGAACAGACTGAATGCTGGGATATTCATTATCCAGTTACTTCCCTCCTGCTTCCAGTGCCTTTTGGGATGACAAACTGCAGGGTTATATGGCACAGCCCCCCCTTTTGCAGGTATGTACTGAGAGGTGGCCAGGGAAACTGAGGGTACAACAAGGTTCTACTCAAGAAGAGGAAAAGAAAGTCTTGAATGTCTCTTGAGACACAGTAATTTACAATATGAATACAGATGCATGCTGGCTATACCTCCTGGCCAACTGCAGAATGTGTAAGTTTTCCTTACTGCCTGCAGCAGAGGTGTTGGCTAGGCAGCCCCAAACACTGCCTCTTCAGCAGAGGGACCATGCACAAAGAATTTCAATACTGCACTTGAATTCTCCATTCACTTATGTTCTTTTTATCCACATTCTTCTGAAATAGGACCCATTCTACAGCAAAACCCCAGGTGTAATCATGGGAGAAGAGGCAGGCTCCAAAATTCAGCAGAGCTGACTGAGACTTGTCACTAGATTTTAGCATTAGAGTCCCAGAATTCACAAACCTGAGCTACTTACCAGGTGTGCTTGTTGAAGAAACCTTAGAAGATGAAGACTCTGATTCTTCCTGATTAAAAGGGAGAAGAAAGGGAATAGGGATAGAGAAGGGAGGGAGAAAAAAAAAAACTTTATAATCTGTTAGATTCACAAGAGTTAATCTCAACTGTTTAAATATTTCTGGTTTTATATATATTTTAAATGGTTCTGCTCAACTGTATATAGAAAATGAGCAAGCACTTCATAAAGTAGTGGTTATATGTGTGTATGTTTATATAGTAAAGTATAAACAATCTCTTGTACACCACTGGAATCGCTCTGGTAATCCTTGTATAGAGTAATGTGAATTAGATAAAATTTCTCAACTCACAGCTTTATCTTCTTTCTGCTCTGGTTCTGTTGATCCCTTTTCAGCAATTCTTCTCCTGTAAGCAGAGACAAAAGTTACCAAGCTCATCATGGCTTTAAGATGGAAGAATGTTGTTTACTGCAATTAAAGACTTACACAGCCTCATGAAAATTGGTGTTTTAAGAAGTACTTTCAAACTATCTTCAAAGGCAAAGCCCTCCTGCCAAAGCAACTGTGCAATTTGAAGTCTGTGTGCCCTCCCTTACTGCTGCACAAAGGCTTACACAGAAGTACTGGATTACACTCAAATAAAAATGGCTATTCATGAAACAGGATCAGCTTCCCAAAGCAAGCACGAGCTGCTGTCTATGTGATCCTCAGCCAGCTGCAAGCAGGCACCCCAAATCCCACCTGTGTGATGACTAGGCAGCTGGAGCAGAGCAGGAACAGCTCCTCACCTCCTGGCCAGCAGGGCACTCATTTCTTCCATCAACCCACTGCCTCCCAAGGGAAGGGGTCCATTTCCACGGCCACCGTCTGTTTTGGATGCAGCAGAGCCGCCTCCTCCTCCACTCGAACTGGAGGAGTCTTCACCCTTCAGAGTGCACAGAAAGACAGCAGATGTGCCAACAGAGTGAGGGCTGACTTCATGAAACCAGCAAAGTTCACGTGCAAGAAAGACACAACTGCATAAAGAACGGCATGGGCTGGCAGCACATCCTGTAATGCTTTTTTCTTAATGAATTAAGCCTAGCCCAAATGTCTCGACATTGCCGTTAACCTCGAACAAAGGTTAGAACCGGGGACAGGAATCGGAAGAAGGAACCGGAGTTATATTTACCCGTGAGACTTTCCTAAGTTTGGCTCCAGCAAGTGCAGCTGCTAGTCCAGTTAAAGGGCGATTATCTTCGGACACGAATCCCGCTGAAAATCCAGAGGCTGGGAGGGGGGGAGCAGGAGGTGGCAGGGGAACGGGAGGAACTTGGCTGGGCAGCGGAGGAGGCAGCGGCGGCGGCGGCGGAGGCCCCGAAGGTGGGAGTGGAGGAGGCGGTGGAGGGCCAGGAGGAGGTGGGGCTGCTACTGAAGACTGAGCTGGGCCAGGGGGCAGGGGAGGTGGAGGAGGAGGTGCAGGTGGTCCTTGGACAACACCTAGTGTCAGAGAGAAAACAAACAGAAGACATTAAGGATGTAGAAAACAAAGGTCTTACTTCCATTGAAATGGTGGTTCTTTTGCTCAGTGTATGAGACATTAAAATTGGTAAGATACTGGGCAAGGAAACACTGAATTTCAGGAGGAGAGAAGCTTTCTTATCCAATGTACTAAAAAAGTTACACAGTATGCTGTGAGAGATCAGACAGCTCCAGAGACATTTACATGAAACCCCTCCAGTCACGTTCTGTGCTGCAACCAAGAACAACTTTACACCAGGAAACAGGCAGAGAGTCAAGTCAGGCACGAGCATCAGAGCAGGAGGAACAATAGGGTGTGCTCACATGGTGCTAAACAGTATCTCACTGTATTAACAAGCACTAACACATCACCCAAACACCTGAACCATTGAACTGTTCGAGTGCCAATGCTAATTTCTAAGCTGTATGTAAATCTTTCCTTTAAAATAATTCCAGCAATCAACTTTTATAATTTAATACAAACAGTAATTAGTGAGTTAGAAGACTGACGTATTTCAAGCCGATGGGAAGAAGCTCTATCTATTTTTTATCTATCATTCTCCTACTTCTTTAAATTCACACTGTTATCCAAATACAAAGTGTACTTTGAAAAAAGAATATTCTGATGATCACTATATTATTACTATTATTATAGGAAGAGTTTAAGAAATTCTGACTTAGACAACAGTTCCACACCTCCACAGATCCTACCTCTGTCTCATCCAAACTGCCATAAGGCAGGAAAAATGCTGCACAACTACCTCAATTCTAAAGGCAGGAATTTCACATACGAGTCTTCCTGGTTTACTACTCTGCTAACCACTGCAGAAATTTGAAAGCCTGTTAAACCCTCTTGGCATCACTCACTGTCCAAGTGCACACTTTCATTCCATACTAGAAGTCAAGCCATTCACTGTTTCCACTCCATCCCAAAGCAGGTCAGAGCTTCATTTCAGACAGGAGGACATAAACAGGGTCCATTCTGCATGGCTTTTATCAGGCTGCTTATCCCCCAGGAGCCCCTCTGCCCACAGCTTTAGAGCTACTGCGGAGTTCTGTACAAAGACCTGCATCTATTAAATCAAACTAAATCTGTTAAATCAATATAAAAGCAGGATTCAGGTTAACAAAGACATGTACTACCATCTAAAATGATTTTCTACCACATTAGTGGTAGAAATTAGTTCATTAAGGCTGTCACCTGCTTAATCAAACTTTTTGTCCAAAGTTGTCTTAGCTACACTGGTAAAATACTGCAGAAAGACCAGTCTCTCTACATCTAAATACACACACATATATGTATGTGCACACAGCTATGATTTCTACCAAAACAGAACCACTGTCCAGAAAGAAATGCTGTAGGTGTCACACACTACTTTCTAAATTTGAATTATTCCTCACTGAAGGTCATTTACATGTCCAAAGCCACACATATGCTCTTCTATGTTGGCTGCCATTAGGAAACTAATGATCCTGCCTGGTAAAACCACTTTCCAAATAAACCAACACCGCAGGGTTTACCAAGCAAGAACTTGACACGGTCTGTTCTCAACGGGTGAGTTCTCAAGGAATCAGAATTTTACTCATGACAGGCCACAGAACATCGGCTCCTAGGCACAGAGCTCTTCCATTTCCCTTACCCCAGTTTTCCAAAGGGTGTTTGGCTGTGGCATTAGGATCACCGCAGCTTTGGAAGCACCGTGTTAATTCCTGGGGCAGTTGGGGGCTCTGAGACCCACGGGCTCCGCCCTGCTTAGCGCATTAGTAGCAATAACAGAAAGCCTTACCCTGCTGGCTCGGAGCTTCAACCGGCTGAGAGGCTGCCTGCAAGACTGGCTCAGAAGCAGAGGAGTCTCCCAGCACAGAGTTTAGAGAGTTCTCAACAGAGGCAGGGGTAGCTGCAGAGGGAGAAGGGAGAACACTAGGCTTGGATGAGGGAGTCGAGGCATTCGGGGAGTTGGGAGAAGGAGAAGCTTGAGGTCCAGAGAGTGACAGAGGCGGAAAGGAAGGCAGTGGGGGGGGAGGAGGTGGCGGAGGTGGCGTTGGACCTGAGGTAGAAGGTGAAGGAACCGGATAAGCCAGGTTTTCAGGAAGCCCGTTAGGAGCCGTGGGAGACGTGGACATTTGGGTCACCGGATTGGAAGCCGACACCGGGAGGACGGGTCTCGGGCCAGTAGCTTTGCCTGGTGGGCTGCTTATCATGACCGGAGGAGACGGGGGCAGGGGGGCGAAAGTGGGCGCGGACCAGGCGGCGGGCTTTGTGCTGGGAGGCAAAGTCGCCGCGGCGCTGACGGGAGAAGGGGGCCGAGAACTTTTGTTCAGCGGACGAGGAACCGTAGCGTAATGGGGGAGAACGGGGTGGAAAGCTGAGCCTAAGGATGTAGCAAAACGTGATGCAGAGTGCCTTAGAGGCGGTGTAGGGGGAGTGGAAGTCGGTGGTGCAGAAGTCACTACAGCGTACTCCGGTGTGGCCTCTGCCATTGGTGCTGAGACTGCTTTTGCATATGATGGAGGAGGTGCTGAAGGAGGCTGGCAACTGGAGTAGTCAGGAAGTGGAGTGCTATACGGGGAGTTGTCGAAAGATGGAGCTGGACAGAAGATGGAAAGCAGCAGCAAAGGCAGGATAAAAAAAGGAGAAAGAGAAAAAGGGAGCTAATGAAGCAACAAAACCAGCATTCAAACAAAATGTAAAAATGTAGACTACAGTTAGTACCAGAGGATTAGGCACAAGTGAAAATACTGTTAGGAAAGTTTTACATATTATCAATAGCTGCTCTTAAATTTTACCAACTCTTTTTGTGCCAACATTTGAATTTACAAGTATGTTCCAGAGAAAGTTTTCTCAAATCCCATCTGTGAGATGGGTTAGATATAGGGTTGAGTAATCAGTCTTTTACCAGCTTTTATCTTCTTGTTTGGTTGCAAACTGCAAGCAAATGTAGCGAACTTAACATTTGTTTCAACTCCACTAATAAAACTCTTACCATAAGCAGCAAGTGCCATCTCTCTATTCCACAGAAAAAGCTCCATAGCAAATATTGAAAGAACTGGGAATAAAACTACCAATAAAATCCTCTGCTCTAAAATGACTTACATAGTATTCCTTGACTTTCACCATGAGCTGACTTATGTAAATTGAGTTTGAGACTGAAGAACAACCAAGCACTTGACTAATGTTCCATTATATTACCAAAATGAGAAAGCTTTCAGATATCACTGGATACATTTCCGCAGGCAGTGCATTATCTTATCTACAAATACATGCAACACATTTCACTGAAATGTTACTACAATGAGAGATAAAGCAAGACTTCAGACTGGAAAGCATTTCTCACACTATTACTTTGCCTTATATAGGAACATACCTTCTGTGTTACCACACTCAACCTGATACCTTTTAGGAGCTTTTTTCCAACTTACATAATGACAATACATTTGTTGAACAGAGCAAAAAATGATAAGGTATTTAGGAAGTTTAACTCATCACACTTCAACCAATGTTGGAGGTGCCCAAAATTATTCAAGTTCTTCCACGCAATCAGAGTATGGCAACGGAGCGAGCAAATAGCACACAAAAATTTATTTCAGAATTAATGGAAATTATGACAGGAAAGTCAAAGCTCTTTGACTTCTTGCCATAAAAAAAGGGAAGGAATTTCAGCAAAACGAAGCCTGAAGTACTGACTGTTGCTACACAGCTGTACTCACTGCCATTTGTTGGTTCTCTCACACTCCATCACCCAAACACATACAGAGCAGTCTGGTGGTAGAACACGCTTGGGTTTTGAAGTTCTTACCAGCATTTGAAATTCTTCTCTCTCTCTCCCATTCCAATTGTTCCCTTTCCAACTGTTCTTGCCGTTCTCTTTCTTGCCTCTCCCGTTCAAGTCGCTCCAGTCTCTCTCGGTCCTGCCTCTCCTTCTCTTGTCTCTCCCTTTCCAGGCGCTCTTGCCGTTCCCTCTCTTGCCGTTCTCTCTCCAGTTGCTCCTGCTCTAGGCGCTCTCTTTCCAGTCTTTCCCTTTCTAGCCTCTCTCTCTCCAGCCTCTCCCGTTCCATTCGTTCACGATCCAGCCTCTCCCGTTCCAGCTCCTTCTGCCTCTGTTGCTCTTGCAACTGTCTACAATTGTGAGAAAAGGAAAGAGACTGAGCTGCAGAGCGAAAATCAAAAACATCAAGCAACTGTTAAAAGGATAAGGAGATAAACCAATCAACAATCTTGGCAGCAGCAAGAACAAAACCACAGCATTCGTACCTACGTGGAAGCCTTAATTCTAACATGCTGTTTTTCTGAGCTGGATAATAGTTTTATTATGTTTACAGTAAAAAGAATCACATATCTGATTTCCTCTTAACTAATTGAACATTCTGAGAGACAGCCTTCAAGAGGTAAGAATAGAAAGCTGATGCTGCTAATTTACTAACTGATACAATCTTCTCAGTTTGGGATATGGAGTTACATTTGTTCTTTGCATGGCATTTTATACTCAAAGCAGTGAATAGAAGTACGGTGAAATAGCAGTAACACAAGTATTCATTAAAAAAAGAAACAGCCCCAAATTAATTATGGTTTTTGCATTAACTAGTCAGGTAGAATTTATCCAGATTTCACAGACGCATCAAAATGCACACATGTCCATCCCCACTTGCATAGTGACACACACACAGCTGAACTGGCAACAACATCAGAACACCCTGAAGGCACGGGAAAACTGGACATGGTCAAAAAAATCCAGGGTGCAGCAGCCAAGGAAACACTGCAGGGAGCTGGCAGGGTTTCCAGCTCATGGGAGTCTTTGCAAAGCAGAGCAGAGGGGGAAGATGTGAAGAGGAGGAAAACAAGTAAAAGCCAGGCAGTGGAAATATCTTAAGGGTACGAAGAAACCTTGCAAAATTCTCTGCCAAAGCCACTGGGTTGGCTGAAAGGGCTTTCTGAAAAAAAAAAGGCAGTGTGAAAAGCTATACCACCTTTCTGACCCTTTCTTCTCAACTTGTTTTGTATTTTCTTTAGGGTTTTTTAGGGCTTTTTAAAACATATTTTTTCCTAGTTGGTTAAAATACAGCTTTCTGATTTTCAAAGCTTTTTCATCTCTTGGGGATAATGCACTGCTGAATCAAAAAAAGGCCGATTTTCCTCCCAGCTGTGGCCAGTATGTTTCTGTCAGTACATAACACTGAAAATGGTGCCAGTTGTTGCTCCCTATTTGAATTCTTAAAAAAAAAATCCTAACAGTTAAAAAGAAAGTCTTGTCTATAAAGCACAGAGCCTTTTTTTCTGCCATGTTTCAGATGCAAACTGATGACAGCTTCTCCACAAACACAAAGCACAGCCAGCTCTTAACTATAAAGCAGAGAGAAGACCTGAATTTTGACACCTCAAGCTACCAGATGTGTGTTTTCTATAATATGCCACTTGGCAATTTAATTTGGACAGTCACTGGCAATACTATGCTGTATATGTAGAGTCATAGGGACTGAATTCTGAAAAGTAAGGGAACTTCAGCTGTCTCACTCCTTTTCATGCCCAGAAAATACCAGCGTAACTGCAAATTCCAGCCCACAAACTATTGTTGTTGAAGTCCATCTGGTTTTCAGACCAATGTTTTTCCTTTACAAACAGCAAAAAAAAATTATAAATATTGAAATTTCGTAATTTCTATAACCAAATAAGTTCCAGCTATGCACAACAAAAGGACTTTTTTCACTACTTAACTCACTACCGATCAAAAGCAAAAAACCAGTTCTGCTCCTTTACCATTTCTTCCCTCAGCCATAAAACAAAGCTGTAAGAGCAGTCTCTATGAAATCAGATCTGCAACCCAGCTTGTTAAATGACTGGTTTTTAGCCTCTGAAGTCCACTAAAAAGTCTGGTGATTGACCCATACATATTTGGAACCAGTAGAGGAGTTCTGTAAATGTTAAGAGAATATAATATAAACCACAGAAATTTAAGCTCCAAGAGGTATTAAAAGTATTTCTGATGTTACATTTTTGCTTGCTCTGTACAAAACTAATTTGACTGTGTGATCTTCACACCCCACCCCCATCCCCAAAATAAAACCTATTATTAAGAGGAAAACAGCATTTTCATCAAGGCTAACTTCAGCTTGGTCATGTTAAAATTCTTTTTTTTTTTTTGGTGAAGGAGAGGTGGATGCACATGTTTGTATCTAAAAGGCTATTCAGAGCAGAAGACAACACTAACAGACTCCAAAGCAGCTTTGTTTATTTTCGTCATTCTTTTGCATTCATTTATCAGAAATGAGCATATTCTACCTAGAAATGTACACTCTGTTCATACTAAACCTAAAATGTAGATATGGCATTTGGCATCATAAACATTTCATGTTATATTTAGTTTATAATACTGGAAGGTATCAATTCCCTGGGTTTAACAACACATCAAGGAACTGCCAGAAAATTTATTTTGCTTAAGTTCTTCATTTCTTTACAGAAATAGAAGCTCAATATAGGTCACTCCTCACACAAGGGCAGCATTGCCAAGGCTGTTTTGCAATAAGCCATACCAAGATTTCCTATTTCCATAAGCAACCTGGAAAAGAAACAGCGAGGTGCTCATCATAAAGCTCCTTAATATTTAGTGATTTAGGGCAGCAAGGATGATGGCTGATTATGAAGAATTACTGATGGATCTTCTAATTCCAACTAACCTGGGAATAAAATTTGCAAATAAAACTCAACTGAAGCAGGGCAGAGAGGGAAATATCTGCTAAATTAATTTACAAAGTGCTGGACTTTGAGTTGCCTATGGACCCAGCAGTGAGATATTAGGGTTACAACAGGCAATTCTACAACAACATCCATTCATTGATATGTCCTGTTCAAAAACCTCAAGCAGATGCTATACATCAAGAAAGGACCACAGAGCAGTACAGAAATAGCCCCATCCTGCCTCCCAATCCCTGCTCCCACCTCAAAACAGGAAGAACAGCAGAACTGAAAAGATTCAAAGAGCAGCAGAAAACTGTTACCAAATGCACCCAACACCTTCAATTTAAAAATCATTTAGAAAGCTGCAATTCTGCATTCTGGGAAAGGCAACTGGAGCTGTAGGAAATCCTGAGTGATGAGGACACCCCTTCACAACAGCTGGGAGGAAAGATCTGATGCAACTAATGAGAGTAAAGCTCAAAAGAAAAGAGCACCTCTGCACATCAGGCAGATGAGCTATGGAACTCCTTGCCTGAGTGATTCAAAGAAAGAGTAGGAAAAATCCCATAGGAAAAAAAACCCAATCCAACAACATGGGAAATAATTTAGAAAACAGAAATTTCATCCTGCAGAAGCTGTGGAACCAAGGGATGCCCAGAGGATGGGAGAGCAGCAGAGGGAAGCATTCCAGGTGTTCAGCCTGGCCCAGAAGGGTTTGTGTCATAACAAAATGCACCTAAGTGTTTAAACTTAGTCTGAAGCAAAAATGATTTCAATTGGCAGTGAGCACTACCAAATTATATTGGCTGAATAAGATCTAGATGAAAGACAGTGAAATAACCACTTTTATCCACACACTAAATAACAAAGTACTCATTATTTAGTAAATATTGAATGATGCAGTATTTAACTTTTTTTTTTTGTCAAAGAATCCCCATTTTCCATTTCTTCAGGAAATTAAAGAAATAAACTCGGAAATTTTTGCCAGGAACAAAGTTAAGCACTTTGCTTACAATACAAATACTCTACCAAGAGAGGGCAGCAAAATACCTTGCAAGCATATCTTATACACATGAGATTAAATACACCATTGTTGAGAATAATTTCTCACTATGTGTCACTGAAGCATCTCTTTGTCAACAGAGAAAATAAAAGAAGCCAAAACAACAAGCAAACAAACAAAAAAAAATCCCCAACTAAAAAACCCACACCTCCCAGCTCACTATATTTCTACTGTCATTTTAACAATTTTAATACACCTTTAGAATAGTAAACCAAAAGGTGCACAGGTCAGAAGATAAGTATGCCAGTAATGCAATCAAGTTGCTTTAACACAACTTAATAAGCAAGGAAGAATTCCATAAACTACACACTAGATCTTAGCAAGTGTTACAGTTGTAGCTAAAAAAGATTAAAACCAGATTTGATTATTAAAAAAAAAAAAAA
>VWZP01010155.1:39725-106147 GCA_013396995.1 Dicaeum eximium
AAAAAAAAAAAAAAAAAACCCACAAAAAAACTGCACTAAATCCCTCTGGTTTTGGTTAGCTAGCATTACATAGTATAATTTTATTTTAAAATTTTGTCAGAGATCAAAATTATATTAGACAAAAGCATTAGTAGATTAAGGAGAGTCATCACACATCAATTAAAATAAATCTGAAGGTCAAGACTGGTAGTTCAAGAACCCTGTGAAAGCAATACCTGAAAATCCTTCACTCTTAGGAAACACATCTGGCCACCAGAACAACTTCTGAAAAACCTAAAGAGGTACTCAAAATGCCCCAGAAAGCTGTCTCCTAGTGAAATGCTCGTTATGCAAAGATAATGTGATTATTCTATTTTAGAAGTGTGACTTACTATTAAATCTAAGAGATGATTTACAGTAAATGGCTGAGCCTGAGCTGAGCTGTAGAACTGTACATGCCCGTCACACACAAGGTACTGTTACTCATGTTTAGATTCAGAGTCAACTTCAGAATCTCAGAATAGCTGCTAGCTTTGTCACAGTGACTATTCATGACACTTTCTTTGTGGATTTTAATTAGCTTCATGTCAAAAGCATTTTGGAAACTTCACTTTGGGGTGTTTTGGGGGGAGGCTCTTGGGGTTTTTTTTTTTCTGGTGCTGTTTTTAAATTAGCTTACTTTAATATTGCATCAGCTTTTAAAATTATTTCCCCTCTTGCCCTTATACTTTTGTCCAGTTAAGGAGATACTGAGAGATACTGTCTGAGGATAAAGAAAGAATCATATTTACAATACTGACTTGTGACTTAATATGAGCATTAATCCTGCAGTTCTTTGGGCAGCCAAGCAGCAGGAGCATGACTACATTCTTGAAATAACACAAGGAGAAAAAACAAATGCAATGAGCAGAATTAAGCACACACTGTTGCATCCCTGCTGCAAATAATCCCCCCACATTCTGTGATGGTGAAAGTGTTTAGAATTTCTCCTACAGGACAACTGCAAAACAGAATTGCAGTTAATTTACTTACCCAGGTACACACAAAGCCTTCCTGGCTTGCTCTTGATCACAAAAGGAATAACAATTAAGAAGTCCTGCTGTCTCAGCTCCTGTTATTATATGAAATGAGCCAACACCACATGCACACTGAGATCACTTTCCACTTAGCAAGTAGCACCACTTCATTCAAAACCCAGTGTGTGTGATGGGTAACTAGGAAGCTATCCCAAATTAATCCTTTCCATTATTTTTTGATCTGTACTGGGGAGGGGGAAGGGGACAAGTGGGTTTTTTAACTTCTGTTCCTGAAGGTGAATGACTCTGAGATCCTCTGGTCCCTTTGCTGAAGACCTAACATAATCAATCAAAAGAATGGAGCCCCCAGTTAATTCTCTTAAAATATGGCCATTACCATACAGGTTGAAGAGAAGACAAAGATCTCAATTAGATTAAGAAACTTCAGTGATTACTGGTAAAACAATATTCTGTTTCAGAGCAGACTTAATAGCCAGAGGGAAACTGTCCTTTCCTAGGACACTTTTCACATCTAAGCCTCCATCTCTTTGTCACCTGCAGCAGAGTTACTGTGTTTGTGGCAAGACTCCTTCCACCAAAACAAGGATGCTCTTGAAGAAACTCCCACTGTGTCAAAACCCATGGCTTCTGTCACAAGGGCACCAAGAGAAAAAAACTATGAGTAACAAATCCAGAGTTGAAGCAGTTTGTAAAAGGAAAGAGTTGCCTGCTCTGGCAGGTCACCTTGGTTCCTCAAGTGGAAGTTGTGCTGTACAGTCACATAAATCTTCAGATTCTAACACCAGCTTGCTTTGCTCTTGGCTGTGAGATCAAGCCATTACATTTTTTCCTAAAAAGATGATAGGAAACTGCACTGAGAAGCCCATATATCAACCTGAATAACAGAGTTCAGCCATGAACCTGGAAGGCTTCTTGTCACAAAGCCAGATACATTAAAACCAGAGGTATTTCCATGAACAGTACAAAGGCATCTTTGTATCACATCCAAATTTGGCAGGCATTGAGCTGATAGACATTCCAAGATGAACAGAAACTTATTTGAACTATTTAATTTTAAAACTCACTGTAGAAAACAAAGATCCAAGACAAAGCCTGCAGAAAACAAAATATCTTGAGGAGCAGACCTGACTGAAGCAATTGCTGCATTGAATGAAGAGGTCAGCTGCAGGCAGATAATAGATAATATTTGACAGCTGGTAGTCATAATTTATGAACACATCAATTTCATATTTCATTCTTTCTTGGCAGAAAAACTGTATGTCAAAGCAGGGCATCACATCACTTAAAGATCAATATGAATACTATCCCTGTTTTGTCTGCTTAAAGATACAAAAACAAGGCAAATGGGGGAGGAAAAAATATCACTAATGTGTGTTGAAAGAAGACACCAAAAACCATCACTTGAGTCATTAAAAAACAACGTGGACTTTAAAAACATACAACTGAGGGGAGATTTTCTGTGTCCCAAATGGTGGTTTTTTGCCTTTTTTGAAAAATAGTTTCTTGCTTGTGCTGTTACTTTTTCTAAAATGACAACGTATGGCAGAAGAGAGACACAAGGATGACACCCAGAAGGCAGCATGAAGGTTGCCAGACTATTGCTGGCTTCAAATATTGCAGTAATATTCTGCACTTATTCTGAAAGTTACCATCAAGACATTCAGTGTAAGAAACCAAATGTGGTTCTAAGAAAGTACTCAACAGCGTATGCATCTTTCTTTCTGTGCTTCACTAGGGGGTTTTTTAAGTTTTAAAGACAAGAAATCTAGGAATAACTACTATACTAAAGTTTTGAATGTAAATGTATGACATCAGCTATGATTTAAGCTGGGCTCATCAATCCAAACCAACTGAGCTGTTCAACCTGGAGCCTCAGCATACCCAGGCTTTGGGGGCTGCCCCGAGCTCCTCTAAGCCTGCCTCCAACTGCAGAACAACAAACAAGACAGCAATGTTTTGGGTTTTATTCTCAAATGCTGTTAGCCCCAGCATGTGGGCACAGATAGCATTATCTCATGCACCAGTCACTGCTTACTAGAATACATCTCACATGATGGCTCTCCTCCTCCCACCACTGAGTCACTGCCAGGAGCAGAGCAGCTGGCTGCAGGCAGCCTGCACAATGCCTGCACAGCCTCAGCACCAGCACCAGATGCTGGCTGACCTCAGCTCCATCCAAAGCTGTCCTCTACACCAGAGCAGCTACCCTGTGATCACCAGGAACTGCATGTGCTCTCTGGACATCAACAGACAACCTACTTTATCCCTGTGGCAACTATTAACAGGAAAAAAAAGTGCTTTGACACGTTATTTTCAACTTGGCTCCTAGCTTGATTTTTAATAGTTTAATACTCTGATCATCTCCTGCACAAGTTCAGGAAAGTGTGTCTGTTATGGCCCTTCAAATCTGCAAGAACTTATCTAGTAATCAAAATGGAGTACCATTTGAAGAGCATTAAATTTGCTCTTCCATCTTTAATATTAAATATTTATTCAGCACTCCAAAATTCAGCATTTACCATGGAGCTCTCTCTCCTGTACGGTCACGCAAACCTACTGAATTACACATTATGTTCCACGGAATGAACACACACCACCCTCCAAATTTCATAATTCATGTACAAAGAGAAAATACATCCACGGCTTGGAAATTTGCAATCTGTATTGACATCAAACACAGGCAGCCTCCACAGAGACTGAGAATCTTCATAAATAAAAAGTACAGGGATGCACCAATAACATAAGCTCAGCAGAAGTGATCAATATTTAACCTCATTGCACCTTCCTAAGCAATCTCATCTGCATAATATTCACTTTGTATTATCTAAACTGAACTCCTGCTCTAAAAGTCTTCCCAAGTCAGCTTTATTTTCCCTCAAGTGCTTGACAGTCAGGACAGCTTCTACCTGAGCATAATGCACATGGTGCCAGAGAAACCCAGGCAAGGCTTAGTCAGATTTGTACAATGGGCAAGACACAGGGACTCAGAAAATCTGTCAGGTCTGACTGTTGAAGGCCAGAGGTTTGTGAAGTAAGTTATTGTATATGCTCTGGAACTGACAATTACTGCCACTCTGAACAGTGCTCTGGCCCTTTGGCTCTTTCAGCAGCAGTGAGAGGTGAGACTGTTTCAAATTATGGTTTGGGGGTTTTTTTGGTTTGGTTGTTTTTTTTTTTTTTAATTTGTATCAAACACTTTACACAATGCAAAATTGTAAAGGCATGTAACTGACTACATGCATCATGATTTTGAAACACTGCACAAATCTAATCTAGGTCCTTACAGCTATAACCAGTGTTCAGGCAGCTTTCTCCTGATCACTCACCACTGCATTTAACACTGCCAATGTCCATTTGATTTTCCCTGTACTCTAATGTGGTCTACAGGTTGGTGGTTTTCCCCTCTAAAAACAGGACATCTACTAATAACTCTCATTCTATTCTGATCATCAAAATCTGCATTATCATCCAACTCCTCCTGTTCTCCTTCATTCTCACGTATCTCAACTTAGATCAGCAACAAGGACTTGCTTCCTTCAACAAGGACCAAAACAAATTTGACTGTTACAGGTCCCATTGGTGCACTGATGCCTGTTCTTGTGCTACTCACACTTCCACAGCAATTCTCTCTTCCACATTAACTGAAAATTCCCTCTTGGTATCTGTCAAATGCTTTACCAAAGCCCAGGAACTGCCCTTCTGCTTTTGCAAAGAAAATACTGTCTGGGTCCAGTTCACTGTCCGATGTTTTATCTGTTACCAAAGTCAAATTAACAGGCTTTCATTTCCTTGATCAAAAGGGATTTAAGGTTTAAGAAGAAGCTTTTATGTTATAAGCTAAAAATGCATTAGCTGCAAGTAGTAAGAACTAGGTTTTATCAGCCAAGCAAAAATTAGTAGCCAGCCACCATGATAAAGACATGAAGAGACAACTAGAAACCTGAAAAGTATTAAATAGAGGAATTCTAATAGACTGAGGGATCTGCTAAAGCTCTTGGATCAAACCTCATTAAGCCAAATTTTCCTCATCTCTATCTTTTCAATATATTATCTCAAACTAACAGAACATGAACATTCCTGGTAGAAGCTAGAGCACAGAAAGACACCTGTACTCATGGAATTTTAGAAAAAAAAGAAGAATCTCAGCAGTAGAAAAACCTACTTTCATTGGCAACTCCCTTTAAGTAGTGTATTTTGGTGAGTACAACTGAAACACAATTTCATAAAAGGGAACCACGATGACCAAAAATCTGGAAAAATGTAAAACAGCTTCTAACTCAAATTTCACATTCTTCATTAAACAGAAAAAAACCCCTCATAGAACTGGAAGATTTGAAAGCAATTTTATCTATGTCATCAGAATACTGCTTAATGGAAGAGTGGTCTTCTCAGTCTTCTGAACAGATCAATGCTACCAGCATCCACAATTATGCTGTAACCACACAGCACCCATTACACCTATCCATAAAGCCAGGTAAGTCTCTGAAAACTTTACTACAAATGGAAAGAAAATGAGACAGGCTAAAAAAAAAAAAAAAAACCAACAAAAAACTCCCCTTTTGATTCCATCTAAACCACGTCTGTGCACAGTTACAAACAACACAATCATATGAGTGGATTCTACTGACCTCTCAAACCCTAAACCAAAAAGCCAATGACTCCATCATATTCATGTTTATCTCAGATTGGAGCTGTGTGCTCAGTTATAATCTAATCAATCCATATGCCTTTTAAAGAAATCCTATTCATTGAAAGAAGCTGTTGGATAAATGGCACGATTTCAGAAGCAAAGGAAAACTGGAAGCTGTATATCTGGCCATTAACTAGGGAAAACTTACAGGCTGTGGGAAATCAGTAGAAACAAGGCTACCAGGGACACACAGCCATGGGCAAACTTTCATTCTTTTAAATTACAATAGCTACATTGATCCTAAATTGCAGGATGCAAGATTTCTGATCTTAGCATTTCTACATATGTTTTCAAAACAGCTCAGGAGTGTGTAATAATTACTAATTTATAGGGGGAGAAATATTTTACTGTAGTTCAAAATTAAGATTAGCAAAATTCAGAAAAAAAAGTTTTAATCTGGAAAATTAAAATCTTGCCTTCAAGTATCTTAGTAGGTAAGAAACTGCTACACTTGGCAGTCTCTGAACTTGCACTAAAACTAAGAATCCTTCCACAGGATGTTATGGAAACCACACCATATCAATACTAAATTCTAGCACAGACACACCCTGCGTTTTCTTTAATAGTATCATCACAAACCAAACTAAACCTATAAGCAAATAAAGTATTTAATAATTACAATCCCTCCTAATATTCTGCTGTTGCGTTTTGCAAACTTGTAACGTTTTCGAGTACTTACGAAAGAATTCGGTCAAGTTTTGGTCCATGACGTCCCTGAAGGACAGTAGGGGGTTTGTACACCCTCATCATTCCTTACTATCTGTACAGTTCCTCTGTTCCTGGAGCTCCTGGTCTCTTTATTTATGAAGCAGTGACCATTTTGAAGTTATTTATAAACATTAACTCATTAAATTCCCGAGTGTCAGATACCGACTCAGTGACTCATATTCCGGACAATGTATTTACCATGGCTGGGAGAGAAGGTAAATTTACATGCAGGAGTAGCACACACAGGCATGCCATGAACTAATCTTGTATTTTAAAATGCTCTTTGGCATTAGGTAACTCTGAAGTTATTAACAAATATATATGGCAACTGAAGCTGCCTCACTATCAATTAATTTAAAAACACTGCCTGGCCACCATTCTGACAAAATGAAAAAAAACCTACAGAACAAAATAGCCCTTCAGTTTTGAGGATCAAACATGGAAGCTGAAGTGTGTTAAAGCTTGCTATTGCTGTACTTAAGTGAGTGCAAATTAAGGAAAATTACAGCTAGCTTCAAGTACTCCCTGAGAGGGAAAGCATCCGCCATGTGTTAAGGTTTCTTAAAAGACAGTAACAAAGTTATCAATTCACCAGAAAAAATTACTTCATTACACCTTACGTGTAATCTTGGCCTCATAAAAACCTCAGTGTTTCGGATGGCACATCTGGTCTCAGCAGCCTTAGAAACTGTATCACTGCCCAGTAAAAAATACAAATATTCAAGTACGAAGCTCTGCAGCAAAATAAAGTAGTTTTACCCAAAATGTAAGGGCATCTAAATCCTTTCTAAAATAGAGAAAAATCTCTGAACCAAAATAATGTACTTCTGCTGGCAATGAACTAATTTCACTCTTCAATTCCCAATTTTCCCAAGATTCCTGAACACTGGCTATAAAAGCAAAGGAGAACATCAGATGTGCTGAAAAGCTCTCTTTATTATCCCACTCTTCACTGGTCAGTCCTTTGGCAAAATACTTCTGAAGAAATGTTTCTATTTCTGCCTAAGAAAACCCTGAAGCTCCAAGCCACATAATTTAACTTTGAAATTAGTCCTTCTCTGAGCAGAGGGCTGGACTAAACGTCCACAGGGTCCCTTTAATTTTCATGCAAGCAGATATTTTTCTCCAGCTTTGAATAATTTAAAAAACATTTTCCTGCACTTAACACAGGAGTCAGTTACACACTACTAAACCCAGGTACACCTAAGAGTAGGGATATGAGAGCAGAACTCAAAGACAACTATTATCAAGCCACATTTTAAAGAAAACCCCCACCCAACAGACACACATTCCACGAGCCACAGACTTGGCAAAGCCTTTCTCCTGATCCATCACAAACTCCATGTTCCTTCCCACGCAGTAACATTTATTCCCATTTCTTCCATTCCCTGTAGTCTTGCTGCTCCCCACAGGATTCAAGTCTGCCCACACTGCCTTTACCCTTTACTGAGACTGGAAATGTCACTTGGAGATATGTTAAAAGTAATATATACTTAAACCTTTTCTTCCCAACTTTATTTACTACTCTCTACATTATGGTAGTAGTAACTCTTGTTCTTGGAGTCTGAAAGCTGCAAGACAGTTACTACAGAAGAGAAATTCTAACTTAGAGTTAATTGAACTTTATTATAACCATGTAGTTACAGGAGTAGTGAGACTGCAGAAGCATTTGTGAAATGTTTTAACAAAATTACATGTTCTTCTTAAGCTTAATGACACAACACCAGTAGTCTTTCCATGGACAATCTGTCTAGCAGCATGAGTAAACACTCATCCCAGTGCTTCATTCTTCTTTTAGGGAAAAGCAAAACAATCCCAGAACCAGACTTCAAAGAGGACACTGCATTAAATGGAAACAAGTAGAGCACACTGATCAAAAAAGCCAAGCCATAAGAATGCCATCTGATAGGATGTCCTTCACATACCAAAAATTTCAAGAGACTTTCAGAGCTCTTAATATAGGGCAGCACTTCTTTCTGAGGAGATACCAATCTACAATGCTTCTCTCAAAAGTATTTCAGCATTATAAATTTCAGATAATGCAGCCTTCTAAAGGAACAGAGAGCAAATAAAAATACTAAAAGCCACTAATGTAGGACAGAAAAAATATCAAAAGAAAAAAGTCTTTTTAAAAGTCTGTCAAAAGAAGTGACATAAAAGACTTTTATCATGACAGCAAACTTGCACATAAACACATCAAACAGACAAATTTGTAATGAGCTTCTTGCTATTTGTTTTTAAACAAGGTAACTTTCAGATAAAGTGATTCCTGCTCAGATTTAAGAACACACAGAAGAAAAGAGACAGACAAGTATGACCAATTTTGATGTCAACCCTTTGTTCAACATATATAGCTTGTTAATCAAATGAATTATTCCTAAATTGGCAATCTGGTTCTGCTCACCTTTTCATAAACATACTAAATGCTGAATAGCAAAATAGAAAAAACTTCAGTGCTAATTAGACCCAACATGTTTAAGCATTCTTCTAGTTACCACAAAAAGCTATTAGGTGCATTTACACCATCAGTCTGGACCACCTCCCATTTATTCAAGGCTCCTGTTCCCTGTATCTGCCCTGCATGTGACCTAAATCATTCCCAGCATCCCTTGAGGAAGGGAACAGCTAATCTCCTGGGAATATTTTGATGGTAAAATAATCCAGGATTGCACCACAGGCAGTGTGCTTGGGACAGCCCAAGGTCTTACAGTTTTCACTTAGCCCAGCATGACAGCAGTGTCCTACAAGCCTTTGCCATGCCATACACCCACAACCCAGACACTCACCCCACAGCACCACCCCACAGTGCCACAAAACAAAAGTGGGAATATGGCAGCCACAGAGTTTTGTAGAAATTGGGCACTTCATCAATACGTTATGATTATTAAAAGGAATGGGAAAAAACCCCATATGTTCAAAATGCTATGTGAAAAAATATCCCACAGGGATAGAAATGGAAGGGAACAGCTTAGCTTGGAGGAAGCACAAGCTGGTCAGGGGAACACAGACCAGTCACTGAGGGCAGCACAGGTATAACCAGCAGTGCTCCAGTTGAAAATTAAACTGCTAAAGGCTCCATCAATTTATACACTAAAGGCAGAAAATTAAGTTTTTTTTGCTAAAGAATACAGTGTAAAGGCAAACAAGATTTCCAATAGAATGTTCTGATCTAGCACATCCACGTTCAGGACAAAAACCCTGTCATTTGTGATGACTCAATTCTCTGCTTCTAAAACCTCCTTCCTCGCTTGCTGCTTTTTTCAGTGTCAAAAACTAAACACACAAAGTCACTGGAAAATTAATTAGCCTGGTTGAAAATGACAACAGTGAAATCTCCCAAGGCTTCCCCTCTGATCTTCAACTCTTTCCTGGCACGCCAATTCCAATTGCATTGTTTGAGTGGGTGGAGAGCACAAACAAGGGATCCAGCAACAAAGTTTTTACAAAGCAGCACTAAGGAAAACTGTGCATGTACAAATGCTGCCCTCATGCAGGAGAGCAATTCAAAGTCCTTGACATTTATTTTCTCCTCATCAGGAGTTAGCACTTCCTTGAACTGAACAGCTGTTCACTTTTAATACCATACCTTCTCTGGATTTCCATTTCTTCTTGTGATGGACCATTTTGTACTTGAGAGGGAAGCTGTGAATTCTGTCGAGGCAATGTAGGACCTAAGAGCAAAGACAGACCATGAATCAATGGTTTGAATTTTTACCATGCAAAAAAAGCACAAAATCAAGGAAAAAGGCCAGCCATCACATAACACTTTAAGAACTGCTCACTTCTGCTTTTTAAGCCAAACAAGCTCAACAACATAATGCAGCAAATAAAAACTGCAACCTCACGCATGTACAACATTATCTCACGCATCTGCAGAATGAATTTATTTCACATGGATGGAAAGGTCTCACAGAAATGCAAAACAAACTTTCTATATGATGGAATTTGACAAAAGCTTTGAAAAGCACTCCAAGTCTGAATTTTTCTTAAAACAATGAACAAGTACTCTTGGAGGAGCAGGAAAGGCTCAAAAATTTAAAACACTCACCTATATAGAACACTGGAAAAGGGGGAGAAAACAGAAAAAGGAAAAAAAACAAAAGAACAGGAGAAAAACCATCAGAACCATACCACCATATTGAGAGAAGGAAGACAAACCATGTTTCTACAGCTTACACCAAAATTTACTCAGATTTCAGGTCATCAACTAGGATCACAGACCTTTTCTGCATAGGCAAGTATTGTGTTCAAAGGAATGGGAGCACATAACAAATGTGCAAACTGAATTCTGCTAAGTACAAGAGATGCAAAAGGAAAGGTCATGCAAAATCATCTTCAGCCTTTACTGATGGGAAATTCTGAGCCATACAACTTTCAAGTAATTGTCTATGCGGGACCCATATTCTAGAAACAAAAAAAGCTTTACCATTTTAATCACAAATGTATTTACAGCACAAAACTGTGTAAAAAGAAGTGAAGAACAAGGAAGCGTGGAATGGAATACAGGAGACCATGAATGCATTGCTGCTGTCAGGCAGTAAACCAGGAAATTATTTAGACTATAGCTATGCTCATGATTAGGGAACTTATAAGAAACAGGTATTAAAATAAATTAAAACGTTGAGTTTTGAAAACATCCAAGAGCAAAGCAGTAATTTCCCACTGACATTCCACCAAACTAGTTAAGAGTTACAGAGCTGTAATGAGGTCTTCCTCATCTCAAATATCAAAATGCACAATTTTTTCCTATCTGAACTTCTGAAAGTCACCCAAACCCTTAAAAAGACCATGTGTGATACACTGACACATCAAGGACAGGCAATTTGCTTGAGACACAGCCAACGAGTGCCTTGCTTAAAAGCCCTACAAGAAGGTTTATTTCCTCAGAATGCCACAGTAATGTGATCTTTAATAATGAAAATTATATAAGTGTACACTATGTACCCTAAAATTACAAGAAAACTAATAGAACTTAATTGTGGAGGATGAAAGCAGGCAGTGTACCACAGAGGTGGTGTCTTCCTTAGTTATTCTTTCAGCAAGCATTAAGCCCTTATACCTAATGGCTTTATGTTGCTTGGGATGCACAATTTTTGCTTGAATTATCTCCAAGAGACACCCACACGTATAAAACCTATAGTATTTTAAATGCAAAACATTAACTACAATGATAAATTAATAATTCAATTATCATTAAGTAGAAACATCTGCCCCATGCCTCATCTGGAAAACTTTTCTGCTTTAAAACTTCCATAAGACCAACGTGCTCCTCTCCTCTCCCCTGTGTGACAGGTGGAAAGCTTCAATGCCCATTAAGCCATGACTGCAGCTCCCAGGCAGCTGGGCTATTTGCTGCCTGCAGCAGGCTGCAGCCTTTCATGGCCTTGTACAAGCAGACACAATCCAGCAGCAGTTCAAAATGCCAGCAGTATCACCACTCTGCTTGCCATGCCCAACAGAACACCTGGGGGTAAGTCAAGGCTCATAGCCTGAGCTGCAAACTGCAGGCACCACTCTATCAGATATGTGATAAAATTCCTATTCCTCAGAATGAAACACACCAACCTAAAAATTAATAGCAAAGAACAAAAATAAAAAGGAACGGTCACAATGTGTCCATATACCAACCAGAATTATTTTGTACTGAAAATGCAGTAGAAATGAAAAGCTCAAGCTTCCACCAATTAAATCTTTAAGAGTATTTAAGAGGTTTTTTTGAAGTAGCCGGATGCAGACCACCACTCTCCAATCTTTCTACCTTAGTCCTTCTTTAGCCAACACCTCCAGAAAGCAAACACCAAGCTTCACCTGCACTGGCTATTCCAACACACCTAGCTATGAGAAAACCTGTTCTTGTAGCCTCTAACTTTGTTCCAGAGCTTCAGAAAGCCATTTATCCACCAATTCTGCACAAGGCAAACGTGAGCAAGCCAAGTCAGCTTTAACTTGGCCAGCCAACTCCAGTGCTGGGCTTCCTTCATAGCTCTGTACACAGGAGACAGAACAAAACCACCTGCTGGCAATTAACCTGGTGGTTCCAGTACTTCTTACACATTTTTGCCTCAAGGAAATGCAACCTGAGTATACCAAAGATTTTCAAGAAAGGAAAGTTCAGCTTGCAAGCAATCTGTCCTGTTTTCTCACGAAATTTCCGTCTGCAGCCACCCTGATAATGAACATTAAAAAGTTAAAGCTACATGCCAGGTAGAAAAGTATGTTTTATCCTAGAAGATTCATTGCAACAAGCCAAGACTACCACTTCATTGCTAAAATACAACTGCCTGGGTAGCAGGACAGGTGGTATATGAAATAAATAGGGACTAGCTAATAAAAACCTCTCTCAGAGGCTTTTGAATACTTTAAGATACCTCAGAAACATCAACCCCCATGAGAAAAACTCAGATACTGCCTGAAAAAGAACTCTGATCCTCCTACAGGATCACTTTATCTTCAGAAGCCAATGTAAGCCAAGTCAGAAATGAGCCTGAATGGTCTATTCATTCTGAGTTTTAAGGAAAACCTAACATCTCCCTTTTTGTAAAAAAGCACAGATGGTGCACTCTGCAGCACATTCTGACAGACAGAGGATATAATTTCATACTAATTTGTTCAGCAGCCATTCCAGTTTCAGTGCTTTCTGTTTTTCAATGTATTCTCACCTTTGCATCACCCTTCCTCTACGACAGTTCAGGCAACCGTGTGGTGAGAGATGGACTGGAAACCTAACACATTAAAAATCCCAGGGAAAAAAGCCTGCATTAAGCATTTTCACCACCCAAACCTGGTTCTTCATGCAGTCACACAGACAATTATGGTGGCACCAACATCAGAACAACATCAGACTGCTGGGGACTGCTTGAACCAAATCAAGCATCCCCAACATCACCCTTTTAAGCTACAGCTAGAGCAATAGTTTATCAAACTCCTTAATTTTTTTTAGCTCTAACTGACAGGTTACCTTGTATCTCTATTCAAAAGCCAAACCAATTTCAGTTGCACAACCCAAGGAAAGCATGACTGGCAAGCTGGGGACGGAAACACATGGTCTGTCCTCCCTCAGTGCCTTTTGTTCCCCTGTTGATTCACTCTCAGTTACCTCGTCTGCTTTGGACTGTCACACCACACCCTACCCCACTTTTTAGTGCCAGCTGCATTGTGTGTTACCACTGTTGACACTGGCTGATATTGAAAATATCACATTCCTATAGCCCTAAAAAACACCAAGCATCAGCTGCTCAAGATTGGCACAACACATGTTCTGCAAGTTATATACTGAGCTGCAGTGTGTGTTTGCATTTGGTTGGACTGGCTTACTTGGGACTTGGTAACATAAAGATGCATGAAAAGGGGTTTGGAGGGACCAGTGGCAGCCAGATCATGTGAGATCTTCCTCAGAACCCCTAATTCAAGAAACAAAAACACAAAGGAAACCTCACTCCTGCAATTACTGTACTTCTGAGTACAGCAGTAAAGACTAGTCCTAATTTTTGAATAAATCTAGTAAAGCTGGTCAACTATCACATGTAAGAATTTTAGTTTGAGGTGAAGATCTCCATTTTCTCCCCAGAGAAACAGTTTATATAAACAACTCAGTAACTAAGAAATTCTGCTCTTTTATTTCTCTGTCAGTGCCAAAACTAAACAGTGTTCCAATTATAGAGTGTGATATCCAAATCAAAGGATTTGTCTTTTAGAAGACTTGTCTTCTAAAAAGACAAAGGACTTGTCTTTTAGAAGTCTTTTCAAAGACAGAAAGTGGACAGCAAATTTATTTATACGTGTATATGATATAAACATAAGTGAACTGGCTAATTATAATCTTCAGAAAATATTTTCTTTAAGGACAGTTTGAATACTCCTACTAAGCAAAGCCCACACCCCAGGCAAGAGTTCAAAGCTGCAGTCAAAAAGAAGTATTTGTGTTAGGATATATAAGAACTTATTAAAAAAAAAAGTGTTTTACTAAATGGTTAAAGGTTTTCTGAATGAATGGAAAGCAGGCTTTTCAGAGATCTGTGTAGGAAACAGTAAGAACTACAGTACTCTTTCATGTGTCTCCAGCTCCTTTCCCCATTCAGAGCCTGTCCTGCTCCAAGCCATGCCAGAACAAAGTCTGGGTTGATTTGCCAACCAGCCTTGAGCAGAACCAAAACCACGTCACTCCTCGAGCCCTGGACCTGTGTTATGGGTTTACATGCAAGACTGTGATGGCCAAAAACGAGGACATTAACTAGTGGCAAAATTTTCTCTGGTACTTCTGTTTGGGTGAATCATCTCCCAGCCAAGACTTCCCTTCCCTTCCAACACCTACTTCCTCACTCACAGTTACCTTCAGCTGAGTTAATTCACTCATCACTCCAAACTTGAAACTAAACACTTTCCACTTCAATCCACAAGCTCTTTTAACTTGATCAAGGTAATAAAAAGCAACAAGAATAACAAAACTATTCATTAAAACACACATGAATTGAAGCAGAGGTGAGCCTCCTATCAGTGGCAGCAGAACCCCCTATCAGTGCCAGCAGTGCCTTGGAAACCAGGCACTGATAACCTGGAGCCAGGCTTGGCTCAGCACCACTGTGTGCTGGGGGACCTCAGCAGCTTCCACCTTCCCTCTGCCATCCTTTCATGCTCAGGGACACGGCCTCACCAGCAGGGAACTACAGCTGCTGAGTGAAACTACAGTATCACAAACTTAAAGGAGCAAGTACTGAACTTAAATCTATCACTACCATCTACTGTGGGATATTTACAGCTCCCCTTCCACCCTTAGCCATGTCAAAATTTGTTTAAATAGCAGTGTTATAGGTGATGACTGTCACTACTGGTGTATAATACTACAGAAATGAGCATAACCAAGGTACATTTCACAACCATCTTCATGACTTTTATGACAACACCCTGCTCCCAAAAGGCAGATTTAATCTACTACTTCTACTGATAATATTTTTAAAGACAACACTATAAACCCTCAACAGTAAAATATGCTGACATTCCTCTATGTTTATTAAACAAACTTTATCCATAAATTAATGCACATCTATTTATATTTGCCATACAGTTGAGACCAGCTACCAGATTGTAATCAAATTCTTCAGGTTGTTCACCTAAAATTTAATGCTTTCCCATGATACACCACTAATTTAAAAAAAAATCAGAAACACCATACAGGCAATCCTTAAAAGTCTGTATAACTCTGAAAACTTGGCAACCCTCCCTTCACTTCCAAACACCACAACTAACATTGATGATGCTTTGAATTATCTTATGTGCCACTACAATGAGGAGGAAGTACTCTGTCCAATTCCAATACACAGGTAGAACTTCCTGCAGGGTCAGCATTTTGGCACATCAATCAGGATTACCTAATCAGTATTAGCTATTATAAACATTTAGTAATGACCTAAAAAAATTATTTAATCAATCCCACATTTAAAAGGAAGGGGAAAATCCTGCTAGCAAGACCAGAGATATTATCCAACTTTTGACAACACAGGTAATAAAAATACCATCATGTTACTCCTGTTCTGACAGGGAGTGCTGACAGCCTGTTCCAGAGGCTTGCTAAGAGTACAGGTATAGCATAATTACTTCACTGCTACAGAATTTTTCTTCTCCCAAAACAAGTCTTAGCATGACATGAACCAAAACAGTACAAAGAAAAGCACCCCCAAGCTCCACATATACTTTCCTCATTTCAGTCTTCTGCAGTCTCTCTATATATTCCAATTAGGTAACTCAAATTTTTGTTTCAGTTTGCATTTCCCACAGATATTAAATTATTCAATGCATTATTTGAGTGCATTCCCCTATCAGCAAGGATTTAATTACCTATCTCTGCTGGAAGAGAAAGGACTGCACATCAATGTACAGCTGTGAATAAAGATTTGTTTATTTAATAACCGGACAACCTAACTTCTAGAGTTACTCATGCAAGAGGAATTCAAAAAACTTGAACCACAGGGGCTTTTTCCCCTCCAAGGTCAGAAGAATAAAATAATGAGACCTTGGAAACAAAAAAACCCCTCTGTTTCTTTTTCTTCCTCCCCATTTTCCTATGAATTAAACTGTGATCTAAGGCAATACGAGAACAGATTTACTTAAGTCCTTCATGACCTTGCCTTTATATCCAGAACATCCCAAAATCTTTTCAAGAACCAATACATGACTGCTGCAGATTAGTACAAAAAGCATCACAAATCTTACGTCTATGTAATTCTATTGGAAAGAATTAAAATACTTATTTACTGTTGTGACATCCTTCCTTCGCTGCTTTCATCTTCTGCAACAAACAATCCCGAGGACCTGCTCAGATGCAAATTGCACATCTATAAACCCCACACTTGGCTTCCTATTCTCTTAGAAAGCTTTTCCTGAGGTTGAAGACAGATGCCACACAAAGCAACGCCGATTCCAGCTGAACTAGAAGGTGCTTTCTGCAGCAGAACTGAGTGTGATACTCCTTTGTTCCTCCCAATGCAAGCTTCCCTTACGTGACCTTATTCCTTCAAAGAAATAATCCATTGTCTCACACATCAGAGAATTCTCAGCCATCTAATTTCCCTTCATTGAAGCTTTTCTCTCATTCCAGAGCCACTTTGATTGCAACAATGAGCCCTACTTAATGCAGATATGAAAATTTTCTTTGTAGTGCAATGCAAAACCTTTGCAGTAAGCTGTCATCTCCGGACAAGACAATTACTGAATATCTGAACCCACTGCACACAGCCTTAGAGCCAGAAATCCTCTTCATTTGACCTCTTAAACTTGATGACATGCACTTGTCATTTGATTAAGGTGTCACTTTTGACCACATCAAGCAGTTCTTTAATGTAACAAGCAGTAAATCTTTCAAAATTTTCCAAAATGAGTGCCAGAAAAAACCCTTGGTTCACTTCTAACGCATTTCTGAAACAGTGTGGGGCAGCAATCTGCAGTATTTAATTCTTTAAAATTCCAGGACAAAATGCAGTCCTGTGTTGTCCTACTCTGCTGGATTTGCAGGTTGCCTACAATCTGCCCAACTAGCCAGCAAGAAAATAGGGTTTGCTAATGCAATCATTCAAACCAGAACGGAGCTAAAACACTTTGACATTTATTTAAATAAACAGAATTGCACCATTTGAGAAGTTAGGACGTTCATTTGATCAGTCCTGTAACTCAGGGGGAGGATAAAATCTGATATCTGCAGTGCATTTGCAGCTGTTTCACTGATAAGGCAGCTGTAGCTCCCGAGTCCTTTGAGACAAACCTGCACTGTCTTTTTAGCAGAAAGCAGCCACTTGCAGTAAAACCTTCACTCTTAACTTCAGAGATTTTCACTCTGCATCTGAACTCATCAGAAGGACAAAAAGACCGTCCCTGTGAGCTCAGCGGTGCCTCGACTCCAGCAGATCCACTAGAGGGAGATCCTAAATTAAACAACCTCAAATTTTGCCAGCAGCCAGCAGAACAGCTGAGGATGCCAACTAAAAGATCAATGACATTTTTCAAATATATGCAAGAGAAGGAGACCATGATTAAATTTTATTTTAAAAAGAGCAAGAGAGCCATACCTAACAGCTGACTTGCAAACCGAAAGGATGTACACAACTTAATCTTTAATATCCCTCTGAAGTTGTTTAGATTTCTGTGAAGCCTTGCATAAAATTTAAAATTCATCTACAGCTTTATGAATTTCTGAACAGTATGCTCAGCTAACGTTAAAACTGCTTTCCTTTTATGAATAAAATACAACATAAAATAAGCAAGCTAATAAAAGAAATTGCCAAAATGAGAAAGCACAGCAGAAAATAAGGATACTGCAAGAATCTAACTATAACTGGATGTAATTCTAGAATAAAAGGGAAGCTATCTATGTAGGATTTCTTTATTTTATTTGAGTTGGAGGTTCTATATGCCATTTTGGATACACCAAGAAACACAGCAATTTATTTAAACTAAGAGAGACAAGTTGTCATCTTCAAGTACAGATTTTTGAAGCAGTATCACCAAAATACCAACAAGGACTGCATGGGTTAGAAATTTTTAAAAACCAAGCAGATACACTGAAAAAACCAAAACTAACCATATATAATGTATTGATCATTATATATCACTGTAAGTTTATGTTATGACAACACCTCCCCCCAACCCCTTCTCAGAAAGAGTAATTTGTTTATAAAAGAGAGGCAGTTGCAATCCATTTCCTAAAATGAAGAGCTAATCTTCAAGCCTCAGAGCCAGTGACCCAAGTAAATATTCATGTATTTCAGAGATGATAGGGGGAGAAAAACAAACCCTAACACCAAGGATTCATTTCCACCTGTACTTTTAGGAAATTATACCAAATACAGAGAAAAAAAATTCACTAAGCTTTGAGCGAGGAGCACAATTACTTTGTTTCTAAAGTAAAACTGCAAGCCACTGAGCAACCTATTTCCATTATTGAAGTAGCATGTTCAGAAAGATACTTGATCTTTTTTACTTCTTACACTGATACAGGTCAGAAAAATTAAGTAATATCTAGATCATACACTGACAAACTTCCCAGCTGATAAAATTTAGGAACACTTGTTGACAGTACTCTAACACAGAAACATTTATGAACACTTATCTTTAAACATTGTCTGGAAGAGATATGAAGCTGAGAGCAATTCCCTGTGCCTTATTAGGATTTTTTTTTTTAAAGCAGCAAGGCAAAACTGCTCATCTGCTGAAACAATGCTGATAATGTTAAGGTTTGGTTTTATTTCATCTTGGTGGAAGCTAGAGCAGCCATCTGTCTGTGGCACAGGTGACAGCTAATCTTAAACCACCGCAGCCCTTGGCTGACAGGAGCCAGGGAAGAACAATTATCTCCTGTGCTCACCATTAGCTTGTGATGCAGCTAATTAATGCATTTTGACTTGTGCCTGCTGCTACCAATTCAAATTCACAAGAAGGAGAAACAAAGTGACAATCCTGTAATTCAGGAAAACTTCAGGGTTACACCCAGTCACTTTCAACCACAAGTTACAAATATTAATTCGTGTCCATCTCAAAATTGTTGAGAACAAACCAGAGGACAACAGCACTGCAGTCAGCAACCAGGCTGACTAAGCCTATGATAAGTTATACACAGTTATGAAATTCTACAGTCATAAAATTTTAGTTTTATCCTAGTCTTCACAAACTGAAGTGGCATCTCTGTCAAATAGAAGTTTCTACTACTGAACAATATACAAATGCAGCAGCCCACAAACACCTTGCTAAAAGTAGCAAGAGAACGAGTCATTAGACAAATTACAAGCCACAAAATTTTAAAAAAGGACACACTGTCTGACTAAAAAATGAGCAATGCCATGCCTGCCTATGTCACTTCAGCCTCTCTAGCAGCTCAGGTTTAGTGTTATGAGGTTAAACTGAATTGCAAAGATACTTATTTGCATGTGTGCCCACCAAAACACATAACAAATTGTTCATGGACAGGCAATGGGAAAGAACTTAAACCCCTCAAAGCTGTGGGCAAGTACCATCAATCAGGCCTTTACATCACAAGACTGCAAACCAACACTTCACATGTTCCCAAATGTTGGCTGGGAGACAGGTGAGGAACAGCCAGAATGCAGAGAAGTTTACAACTGAGTAACCCTCAGGGAAAGCAAAACTGAGGGATGTAGAAGAGAAAACACCCAGCTGAGAGGTAGGAGACTGGGAATCACAACTGGGTTATTTTAGCAGGCAAAAAGAAATCTCCTAACTCTAGCTATCATTGCTATTTTGGCCTCCTATGCTGTGTAACAATGTAAGCACTGCAGAATGTATCATCACAGTCCAGACAGCTTAGTTTCAAAAGGTAAGTCTTGAAAGGACTACCAGAATAAAAACCAACTTGATGAAACCACCTTTTTTGCTCTAGTTGAGACAGCTCTAGTATAGTTATCTACAGCCTCTCTTCTACACAAGAGAAACAAAACTGGCACACAAGTACTATCTCTTGTTACATGGGCAATCTTTAAAGTTTAATGAGGACAAAAGAATTCTATTTGGTTACAAGAACACAAAAGACTCTTAGTATTTTAAAAGAAACTCCCTCTGTGTGTGCCACAGTGTTATACTGATCAATTTGCTGTAGAGCCTACCTAGAATATGTTACAGATTTCAGCAGAAGACTGAAAACCAGGAATTTTTCCACCACTGTTTTAAAGCCTCTGTCACCCCGATCTTCAAACAATGGAATTACAGACCTGGTGTCTAAATTGCATGTGCTCATCTCAGTGTTAACCCTGAATTCAAGGTCTCTGAGCTAGAAAATTCTGTATAGTAAGAACTGCCAGAGAAGATTACATGAATTCTAAAGTTTGGAGGAAAAAAACCTTCACAATTTTATAATAAACCAGTAATCAATGAGAAGCAAAAATACCAACACACAACAGGAACCTGGATGTCTCTAGAAATCCTGAAAAGTATCCTCATTACAAGGTACATGCTTCTTGGGCAGGTCTTTTTGTTTTGCTTCCTTAAAAAAAAGGCAAAGCCAGCAGTTTCTGTATCTAATATAGAAACATGAAAATTGATTTACTTGCTAGGAAGTGCAATTACAGAAATGTCAGTTGAGTTAAGAAGCACTGTTAAGAAGCAGTAATCAGTTAGACAAAACATCCAAATAATTAAAACACCTAGAGGCTTAATTATTATTAGAAACAAGTCTTAAAGACTTCTATGCATAAACATTTGGATTTTTCTGTATTTGAACAATCTTAGGGGGGAAAAAGTAGTGAAGAGACTCTTACCAGCTTCCTGTGAATTTAATACTTCTAAGGCATGCATCATGGCACTTGCGAAGACATTGGCATCTTCTTTGCTGCCAAAATTCAGACCATACACCTGCCTAGCATCACGCCACTGGTGGAAGGTCTGTGTAGCCTGATTGTACTTCAGCCCTTTTGGAATGGCACAATTTATTACCACCTATAATCATTAAAAAACAAAAAAAATTACTTATGTTAAATTGCTATTCCGTAAGAAGTTTCAGCTTTGTGTAGATTTTATGCTTTCGCCACACGAGTTAATTCACAAGCCACAATCTGAAACACAATGCTGCAAGCACACAACCATTTCAGTTTTAATTCCAACCCTGCCTGTAATCAGTGATGGGATACACAAGGGGACTAATGAGATATTTTGTATCAACTTTTGTAGCTTAAGTGTTCTCACTTCAAAAGATGCAGAGATGTTTCATAACAGCAATGTAGTAACATCAACAGCTCTGACTTCCAGCAGCAGGCTACTTCATGTGAAATGTGCATCTGAAATTCAGAAACTCATTCTTCCCATGAATTTCACTGGGTATTTGTTATCTTTTTTAACCAGTGATCACCTTCTCCCTGTGGCTGTTGCACCCCTTGGCTTGCAGGGCTTTCAGCAACAGCTCACTGGATTTGTACCGCGGATCACAGGGTATCATTTTGCAAGACTGTTGTGGCTCACACAAAAGATGAAAATTTGAGCTGTTAGGGCAACCATTTACTACAAACCATCCACCAAGAGGACCCCATTGCACTTGGATAACTATATCCTCTCACCTTTTTCTGTTGAATAATGGGAGGAAAAAAAACCCACATTTGCTCTCACCTGAATGCACAGAGAACGTTTATTACCTGGAGTAAATGTTTAGTAACAAATCACACAGAAGATTACCAGTGTGCTGCTTCAGGTGTGTGATAAATGACCAAGAACAGACCAAAAGAATTCTATTAAATGCTGGGAGGGAGGGAAACAAATATAAGAAGCTTTCCTCAAACAAAAGATTAGGTTTTTAACCCCATCCCAAGTATCATATGGCAGAGCACATTTACAGACAGAGTGCTAATTTGCCATTTAATCATGATTCAGTAACTTCAGCTAGGAAATTAAGGTGTAATCTTTGTAACGCCCTTCTCACTCTCTTAAAGTGGTAGATGATCAGCATTACCAAATATCAGAAGGTTTTTTGAACAAAATTATCTGGGGAAACGAAACATCATGCATCCAAGTTTTTGTGAGATAGGAAGAGCTACAAGAACTGCTGGTGTCTACACAGGCTGCAGCTCACAGTGTGGAGTGGGGGAGAAAAGCTTTCAGGTTGCCACTTTGCCTTAAAAAGAACCAGATGACTTCTGTGTACACCACTAGCCTTTATAAATAGATATCTGTAGGAAGGAATGGTAAAAGGACTATTGCCTTGGGGGCATGCAAAGTGCTTCGTTCACAGGGAAAAAGCAGTATAAGTTCTGCTACTTCAGATAAAAAATGCAATTCATTTTTTATTGGTCCTATAATTTTGCTGAAGACTTAATATTCTAAATTTTCAAAGATTTCCTCACCTGATGATCCTGAATCTTCCTGCCCACTACTCTGAATGTGTTGTTGCCTGTGTGATGATATATGTGAACTCTGCTGAATCCAGTTGATCCACCAGCTGGTACCCATTTCTTATTGGCATCATCGTAGACCATTACAGCAGCTCGTGCTTGGCAGATACTCTGTTCACTGTTAATATACAAAGTGGAGGAGAAAATAAAATTACTTAGGGCAAAGCATCATCTTTCTGGTTAACTTTTTTTTCTTTTTAACTCAAAATGTTAAAGCAATACTCCTTGCAACTTGCTGAAACCTCCACCTTTCTGAATACAAAAACACCAGGACTCTGACTTATTTTGCTTATATCTGTTCATTCTGAAAAGCTGTGGTCCAGACAGACATGCCTAACAACTAATAAAAGAGATCAAGAAGGTATTCACTTGTTTTTTGTTTTTTTTTACACTTTTTCCCCTTACAGGTTTTTTCCCCCTCCTTTTTCCTCACCACCAGCCATGAATTTTAATTAAATGCCATAACCATATACCAAAGCTTTCTGCAAAGACCAAAGAGCAGACAATCTGGAGCTGCACTAGCTTTGTATAATCTACACTTCCCAGTGGAAATTACTTCTACTAGAGATGAGAATTGGAAGGCCCCTGCACCTCTTAACATATAGAGAGGAAAAAGAACACACAGAATAAAGTCCAGCACAAAAATTTCATCAGCTCGTAAATGTAAAATGTGTCAAAACCAAAATGCCTTTCAACAGTTGACACGCAAATGTAACATTTTCTCCCTGAGAAAAGGTTCTATTGATCACCAAAAAGTGAAAATTCATTAGGAGATTGCTATCAGTAGCTACTCCTGATTATGTCAGTCATCTGAAAGCTGAGCTACAGCCCAAAGTTAAAAAGAAGCACTTCATTAATGTCATCATATAAGGAACACACAAAATTAGACCATACCAGAAACAGACTATTTATTAGGAGAGGAAAGGGTGATACCATGCAGGTTGTCTTTGTGGGAAATATCCAGATGCAGACAGGAAATAAAAATAGAAAGGAATGATTTCTTATCAGTAAGCCAGATTCTCTGAACATACCACTCCAGCACATCCAACATTACAGAAAGCACACGATGCCCGGCTTGCAAGGAATGTGGCCTGCCATTTGGAAAACTGAGAAGGCTGAAAAGACATCCATCCTTCACAGGAAAGTAAAGGAGTAGTTCTTCATACTTCATGAAAGAGGGAAAGGATGCCTCCCCCACCCACCTATCTTGGGGTTTTTTTGTGATTTTTATTGGTTGGTTGCTTTGGTTTGAGAAGGGGTTTGTGTGTTTGTTGGGGTTTTTTCTAAAGACCATGCTGAATTTCCAAGTATCTTATTCACATGTCCTAATACAAGAAAATTCTGAAGTGCATCCAGCTGTTTTGTTAACTTTCAATACCAACATTCTTGAGAAAACAGAGTAAATTTCTATCACACTTTCCATGGCATTCTAACAATTAGAAAAATGCTCAACACTGGGATGCTTTTCAAGGAGAAGAGAGAATACTGAGATCATATCTCTCATGCATGTGGGAGATTCATGATCAAATGAGGAAACAGGTTCTTACTTCTAAAAGTGCACATGTTCTAACCCCATCACCTGTTCAACAACTAGATCAGAATGGGATTACAACCTCTAATTAGATCACCCTTCTTCTAGTTCAATTTAGGGATATTAAAGTCATTATATACATAACTAAAATGCTTCTTTTCTAAGCATAGTTTATAGTTTCAACTGGAAGGACCACATCTGAACCAGGAAGAAAGATTAAATGCAAAGAAAATAAATTTTATTACAACTTTGAGACATTTCACAGTCCCATTAAATATATGCCACAGTGAAATACAGTTCCCTCACTTGAGAAGAGGACAGTGCAAGAACTTACTGGATTTCTATATTTTTAGATATTTTGGCACACATCTTAAAGTTCAAACCTAGAAACATTCTGTACCATTCACAAAGCACATGACAAACAGCAGTGGTTTTTCTAAAATGCCTGACAGTAAACTTGGAAAACTTCTGAACCCATAATAAATTTTTGCTATATTTCAAATTGGATCAATCACAGGCATGATAAACCATAGGTGGCAGGACCTAGATACTGATTTGGAAGCAGAGCCATGTGGTTCACAGAGTTCTTACCAAAAAGTAACTTCTACTCAGTCACATGCCAGACAGATTAAAAAAAAAAAGATTCTATTAAAAATTGAGACTATGTTTCTAAGCTAATATGTTCCAATTACAACAAAGGTAGAATGAGAGAGTGACTGAGTAATGGCAGTGAGCAGGAGACTTAATTAATAGGACAGACATCAAATTTCAGGCGCTCTTATTCAGCCTAAGTTTATACAACTTTTTACATTATTTTATTTAACATACCAAGAAAATAAAGAAATAAAGAAGAAGAAAAACCTATTCATTTTAGAACTATTCGGTATTCAAGTGGCACTCTTCACAAGTGCAAATAAGATGACCTTGAATTGAATTTCTAGCTTTTCTTTAACAACTGCTAAACTATTTTCAGTTCCACTTCTCAGGCCATGTCTTATAACTGGAAGTATTAACCAAGTCTAGATCTCAAATACTTCATGCTCCATTTAAAATAAAACAATTTTCATAACAAGGAATTTTTCTTATTCATATAAAAATATGAGATGATTCACAAACTTTTAAAAATGACAAACACAAACAATTTCCAGCTGACCTTTCCAATCGCTACATGATAAACCTTCCGCTTTCATTTCCTGCAAACCCAATAACTAAAATGTCAGTGTTCCAGGTGTGTAATTTTCATATCCAGGTATCAATGTGAAGGTGACATACTCCCCTCCCGCTAACAGTTCCACCACACAGCACTTTGTTTATCAGACTGCAAGAGTAAGATGGAAAAATGAAAGAAAAGATCCCAGTCAGAAAGAATTAAACCATCACAGGATGCTAGCCTATTTCCAGGGTTCAATAATGATACATTAGTAAGTAAAGGGGTGATTTATTCAATTACTCTTTTAGTAGTTTTAGTAAGTTCTCTAAAGTGTTTACACTTCCTTTTGAAGAAAAGCATGGAAGCATGAGCTTTAGTGAAAAGAATCTTTAGTTCTGCTATTCAATGGCCATTTGATAGTTTAGCATCTGAATATAGTATATTGTATCTTATAATTAGACACCATAAAGTATTTAAGTATCAACCCCCCTTCCAAAAATAAAATGCATACTAGAAATCCATTAACTTCAAGGGGTTACACCATATCAAAAATCCAGAGTTAGCTCATGACTATATTTGATGGATCTAATGAAAAATACAGGGTTTAGGTTTTTTTCTGAAGATTCACCTTTTTCTAGGAAAATTCTGACTTTAGGGTACACACTGTTACCAGAACCTGAACCAGCCTCCTGTATTCTACAAATATATATGAACAAACTTCAGTGCAAAAGAACAAGAGCCAAGTGAATCAGAATGCTGTTATTTATTGTATTTCTTGCTTTTCATACTTATGGCACTTCCCTGCTGTACTTGTATTAGGAAACAGGTCTTCACCCATCTCAGTATTTATACTTGAGCTCTTCACAGTCCCCAGGGTTTGCTGTAACACCTGTGTCCCTTGCATGACCCGTGCTAGGATGGCTTCCTTCATTCACTGCACCAGGATCACTTTGGTTTGATCACAAATGCAGATTTATTACTTATTACCTTACACTGGTGGAATAGAAACAAATTGTCTCTAGTCATGTTGCAAGAGAAAAGAAAGAGGGTCTTCATCTCTTTGCCATATCATTAGGCCTTCAAAAGCATCCTACTGGGTTTACTTGCCTATCTACAAACTTTCCTCTTCCTGGTGGGGTGTAATGGTTCCAGAAGTCATTAGACTTGGATTAGCTGCACCTTTTCAATGTGAGTTGATTAGGGGATGTGGGAGATTGAGCATCTCCAGCTTCATATGCTACTGCCAAAATGCACAGCTGCTCCAGGAACTGATTGCTAGATTATTAGGGCAGTGCGTTGGGGAACTACTACAGTGAAATTTTAACAAAGAAAAACTGAGAAATCCTATGTTCCCAAGTAAACTTCCTAAACCAAGGATATGAAATTATTTGCAGAAAACAGAAAATTCATACGAGGGAACATTCATGCAATAAAGTGCTTACCAAACCTTAGGAGACAAAGTGTACAAAGCTCTCTTCCCAAAATGTAAAGCTTGACAAATAGCTGGATAAATATAATGTTAGGAGGAGTTATTCTCCAGACAAAGATGTAAGGCTCTGATTGTTAAAGCCAGCCATTACTCTGGGTAAGTCCACCTACAGCAATACCATATAAAGCCAATGACAGGGTGGCTGGTTTTTATTTGGGGTGGAAGAGTGGGGGGAGGTCTGGCACTCAAAAGGCTCACACAAAAAACCACAGTAGTAATGAATCATAAGTATAAGATTATTCTTATGGGAGAATATACTTTCCTCCTCCAGTGATGAGATCATACAAAAAGCTCAAAAACCACAGCAAACTGAACCCTAGCAGACATCATTCTTTCGCCCAGATGGAACATGTTCATTCTTTCACATCCCAAGTTCTTAAGCTCAATGCACAGTGACACCAATCCAGTCTGCTGACCTAAGCCTTATTTTTTTTTCCCTCTCCACAAGAAGTGGATGCTTGGTTTTCCTCTCTCAAGAACTAAAAAGGATAAACATACTTCAAGGATCAAACTCATATGAAACAGCACAGTTGCTCCCACAGAAAGGATCATTTAAATATACAACAAAAAGCAAGGAAACGCTGTGATTGCTCTGATGCTCAACCTTTGGTATTTTTGTCAGCAATGTAACAATGAGGGTTTTGAAAAACTATATCCCATTACCACTGCTTCTGGTGATTCAGGGGTTTTTTTTTTCCTGCTATGTTCTCAGTTTACAGAGACATAACAACATGTTCTTAAAATGTGCAGTCTTTGTGGGGCAGAAGGAATGGAAAGAGACACTGATTCATCAAACGCCTGTTCAGGATTTTCAAACCATGTGGCACACAGCTAGAAAGAAACTCTAAACATTTCCAATTCTAATATCTTAAAAATACACATTTTTGAAAAGCAGCTAAATGCTGGTCCAGATATAAAGTTCTATATCTTAGTGGTGGTGTTCTGCAAGCTAATTTTTTCTGCTTGCTCCTAAGCCCCAGGTGGCACATCACAGTGAAGATGTGTGTTCTCCGTTTTACTATTAAAAAGTTAAAACCAACCACCCAAAACCAAACCACTACTTTCTATTAACTAAATCAGACACTGTAGACAAAGTTGCCGTGTATTCTAAGTGGCTCATCTGGCTTAACAGTTAAGCTACTCTTTAGCATCTTGAAGTTAACAGAGAAATGTTTCCTATGCCCTTAAATATGCTCCAGACTGAACACAATTATATAACTTAATATTTATTTTTTTGGGAGTAGGGGAAGGGGCTTGGCTTTGTTGACAGGGGTGATGTGAGTGAGGAGAGGGGAAGAACTTCGGGTTACTTTAGGTTGTAATGCATAATCAGCTGCTTTAATTTTATTCATTTCTTGAACTTCAGCACTTCAGCCAGAAGGACATCTCAGAGGAGGCTGAGTATAACAATTAATTACCACCTCCTCCTGCCAACAAAGACATCCACACCATCAACAGGACATCGTGGAAAAATATAAACCTTTAGGGCTCTGCAGATGTTAACACAGCAGTTCAAGAAAGTTAAATTTCTCTAAATGATCCTCAGCTGAAAAGCAAGATCCCAACTTTCCCTGCATTACTACAAGCCAGTTAAACATGCTGCTGGCAAGGCAACATCACATGTTTGGTACAGCAGAAGGAACTAAGCTGTGCTCTGCACTTATACCCAACTTCAAAGGATGCACCTTGCCCACTCCAACACTTCAGCCAGGACAGAATTTACCTGCTATCTAGGTTTTAAAATAAGACTCAGTTAGGAGCAGCTGATTAATTCGACCTGTTTCCATGAGGATTCTTCTTCAGACACTACAACCCCCCCACAGGACAAGAGTCCTTGTTGATTCCTTCCAGCAGATCCAACTCAAACATGAGTGCCTGTTGAAACAGGAGGTGAATGCAGAGGGAGAAATCCCAGATTGCTTCACTAACAGCTCTCCTGTACTTACTTGCCTGTGCCTAGGAAACTTTTGATTGATAACTGAGAGATTCATTCATCCCTCCCACTTTTCCATTGCTGATAACCAAGAGATTCATTCATCTCTCCCACTTTTTCTTCTCATGAATTACTCAGAATACAGATTAGCTGCAGCATCAGAAACCAGCAGAGAATCCTGCATGGGAAGTCCCAACTAGAAATAAAACCAGTACTGCTGAGAAGCCAGGGAAACTGAATCATTGGGATTAATAGTTGGCAAAGGAAAGGTGCTTTGCTTTTGGCACTGGATTCTGCAACACTCCAGAGTTTTAGTTGGTATACAGTTTGCTGAAGACAAACTTTCTTTGCTCGATGAGCATCTTCCACTGAAAGAAAATTGGTTTTCATCTTGCGCATAAAAGGATTTAACATTAATTTAGGACAAGTCTGCTCTTGGAGCCAGAAAATTCTCATAAATTTCTCTTGTTGCTATAAATCTGTTCCTTGATGATTTTGCATTTGTAGCTTGTTCCACAGCAGCAGGTGAATATCAAACAGCTGAAAGAAATCATTGCAGGACATTCAGGCAGAAAGGAAAATACTATTTAGAACAGCAGGTTGGTGTCAAGTGAAAGCCTACTTTTCACACAGAATTCCCAATTTAAAACCCAAAGAAATTTTCTTTACCTGGACATTTCACATGCCCTATTTCATATTTCATGCAATGGACAAAGCAATTTTGTGTTGGCAATTCAATATTGTCTTTAGGTTTGTCATATGCTGGTTCACATAAAAATTCACCTATTCCCTCAAAGGAAATCAGAAATATCTAGGAGAGAATACCAATGAACACTGGCAGTACAGAGACAAACCTTAAAAAACCCAGAAGTATTAATAGGAATTACCAAGAGCAGACTGAAAAACATGAATTTTGAATAGCATGAAACTAGTTGTATTAACAATGGCTAACTGTATATGCAATAATGTAACATAGTATTAATAAAATACACATGTGACTCATTTTATCTACCCTTAAATTCACAGATACTCTTTGAAAGTCCAACCAAAGATGGTATTAAGATACTTCACTTCTCAACTCTCAATTTAAATAGACTGTGTGATTACCCAAAACCAGATACCAGTTTTTAAGACAAACAGACACTAAAATGCTTTCATACTCAAAGGCAGGGGTGTTTTTTAAACAATTCCTTTAGCAGACAGAAAGAACAACCATTTGCTGTCTTGTTCCTTCAAAAAGTACAGAATTCTGAACTTTCATTATCCATCATTCCAAGCTGGAGACAGAGGAGAACATGGATATGCTAGAATTTTATACACAGATTTGGTCTTTGCCTTGTATGCAAACTTAGTGGTAACTTAATGGAAATACTTTATCAGAAGCCTTCATTATTTTAGCTTGGAGGTAACATTTTCAATGAAACAACCTGCAAGTGACAAGAGCAACATTTTCCTGCTATCTTCCACTATTTTCTAGATCTTTTCATCCCACAGAGAATCATAAAGATTTTGTTTTCAATGCTTCCAACAGATATTTTGAAAAAAAAAAATCAGGACTATACAGAGGCCAACGATTTCATTATAACACATGTACACTGACATGGGAAATCTTCCTAGCCATTATTTTTATACTGGTAAAATAAAGTCCTGCATTTAGACTCCACAGAACCATGAAATAAGATAATTCAGTTTATGCTTGCTCCATGCACTCATCCATATTCTTGTTTTATTTTATCCTCTTACACAGGGGTGTTCTCTTAGACATGGCATCTTTGGTAATTTATCCTGATTTTTTTTCCTGCAAATATTACATTGTTATAATCAAACCCATTTTTCCACTGATTTTTCAAACATATTTCTTCAGGGCATTTACTACTTTGCTTACACTAAAAGGCTGTGCAGAATCCATGCATAACTGAAGTAGATTCCATTTCCTCAAAGCAGGTTCAATACAGTGGCATCACAAGCCAAAGGTTTTGCCACAGTAAAGGCTAATTCTGTCTGGGTAGTGATTTTACTCAACAGTACAACAGGAGCAGAAGATTCCTATCATGATCTTTCACCTATCTCAAAACAGATTTTTATCAAAAATCAATTTCTTGGTTTGTCTCTGTTGTCAAAGCTAATGGGAAAAAATCCCTAGAGCAAAATCTGGGAATGAACTCATCTGCAAGCACCAGGGTATCCTGTAATTGAACAAAGCTATCAACCCTAAAATCAGTATCTTTACCGAATAGGAACTATCACGACAGACTGATCAGTTCAAAGCTTTTAACCTGAAGGTCTTGAAAGACCAGGACCAATATCTAGCCAGACATATTTTTTCTTCCCTACAAATATTCTGTTTTTCCAGGGCTTGTTGCTTTCATTCCTGCAATTCCATCAATCTGAGCCCAACATACTGTGGAAAAGCCTTTTTAAGCAGGCACGAAAAACAGCATCTCCAACAACTAGACTGACAGCTGATGGCTTCCTGTGAAAAACCTCTTCACATACATACATTTCCTATGTTCTATACATATTCCAACAGAAAGTGACCTTCTGCTGTTATTGCCAAAGCTTTTGACACATGGTACAAATCACAGCTTTTGGAGCCCAGATTCCCAGGCAATCCAAGTTCCTGAATGTGCTGCAAGAGAATCCATCATTATATTACCAGCACCACAGATCATGTAACTCATTTTACTTTCAGATAACCAATGCCCAGCTCCTCTTGGAACAGCACAGGAGCAGCGTTTTTACATTACCCATTTAATCCAAGGGCATGCTCTGATGTAGAGAGCTGTAAAGGGAAGGTGGCTGATCTTTGAGTGACACATTCTAGCCCCAGCATTAACATATGAATATGCAATTCATGGCTCATTACAAGGAAGATTCATTACAAGGAGGAATTGTCTTCCTAAAACTTAATTTCACGTGGTGGGGGGGAACACACCACCATATTTAATTAATTTAACACTTGTTTTTAAACACCAGGTTGACACTGACATGAATGCAGGCCAGGTTGGATGGGGCTCTGAGCAATCTGGTCTGGTGGGAAGTGTCTGTGCCCATGGCACACTGGTTGGAACTGGGTGATCTTTAAGGTCCCTTCCAACCCGAGCCTTCTATGGTTTTATGGATTGATCACGAAAATGTGAGCAGCAAAGTACCAGAAAAGGCTACATATCATTGCCTTGGTGTCAACACAAAGTTTTGTTCCCAGAGTTTCCAGGTCTGCAATAGAGAGCATTGCATTAGAGGGAAAGAAAGTTAGGGACTGCAGTTTGATGAACTGGATACAGAGAGTGCATCCAGCTGAACAGCATGCACCCAACACAGGTGAAGGTACCATGGTGACATCCTGTGTCCCCTCCAACAGATTTACCAGGTGATCATGGTGAATTCCTGACAGCCTGAAAAAGACAAATGCCATGGCCATCCTCCAGCAGAACAAGAACCAAGGTCTGGGGAGCCAGAGGCTCAGAGGGCTGCAGGGAGCAGTTTGACATCTGCCTGGTGAGCTGTTACTAGTGCATTTCTCAGGGGGTTCAATACCAGCTACAATGCTGTTAATGCATTCGTTGATCACCAGGAAAATGGGATGTAATGCAACTTCAGCAAGTCTGTGGATGCATTTCTGTAAATTGGGATAGACTGGTATGCTGGACAGCAGAGCTGCTGTTCAGAGGTTTCTCAGCAGGCTGGAGAAATCAGGTGACAGAAACCTCTAGAAATCTGGAGGCAAGGGCTAAAACTTGCACCTAGGACAAAATAACCTCAAGGATGTAAAAAGTGATTATTCCCCTCTATTCAGACTGCATCTGGCATATTGTGCTGAGTTTTGGGCTCCCTAGTGGAAGGAACAACTTTGACAAATTGGAGCAAATCAAAGAGAAAACGATTAATGGGGCCAGAGGAAAAGATGCACTGGGAGTGGCTTCACAGCTGTGCTTGTTCAGTCTCCAGCTAAGGCAGGAACATAATGGACACTCTCAACTACTCAACAGGGAATTACAGGGAACAAGAGTCACAATCTTCTCAGAAATGCACTACAGAAAGGTGAGAGATAATCAAAAAGGGCAGAAAAAAAGCTTTTAACCAGGCAAGGAAAAGTTGCACCAAGAAATCAGTGAAATACTGGGAGAGGATGTCCAGAGGAGCTGTGGAATCTCCTCCCTTTGAGACGTCAAAATTCAACCCAGCCAAGGTCATGGGAGCAGATGCACCCCAAGAACTCCCACCTTGACTAAGACAGTGTGTGGCTCTAGAAGAAAGAAAATTCTTTGAGAACACCCCACTGACTTGCAGATATGTAAGTACCTTATTTATGACAATTTCTGCCTTAGCACCTCATTTTATTGGAATGCTCTTCCAAAAATAACAACATGCATTTCACACTTTAAGTTTCAAGCAGCCTCTCCTTCTGTAGCCTTTAAATGAAGATCTTAAAGACTGCTGGTAGTTCTAATATTCAAAGTCTAAAAGTAAGAGGTTTAAATAAACAACATAGTATTTATATCACTGATGTGTACTACCAAATAAATGTCTGAATATTTAATAATAAGCAATAAGCCTTATTTCTTTCACACTCTCCTCCCAACAAAACACATAGATTCATGAATTTCTGACATCTCTTAACAAGTCTATACTACAAAACACTTCAAATATAAACAGAGCTCTTGACAGTCCTGTCCTCATTTCCGAGGGCACCAGGATAAGGCAAAGTTCTGGGCCTTATTCAAGCAGCTCAGAACAAATTAATTCTTAAGCAACCCAAGACCTGTCATGGTGTAGTAAGCAAACACTGATGTGTAAAAATTACCCCAGTTACAACTGCTTCCTTGTCCAGGAAAATCTAATGAGCATTCTTATGTTGTGCATTCAGTAGAGACATTCATGGTAATGTGTAAAACAAAGGAATACAAAATTTCCACTTAAATACCTCTCTACAGTAGAGCTCCGCGCTCCTCTCTGAGCACAGGTTTCCACATACAAATTTCACAAATCAAGTAGAGGTTATCATCATCAAGTTGACACAATCTGGAAGCATTCTGCTTTCACTTCAATTATGGGTTATTTACATTTGCCATTGAATGCAAGTTAAAGTTATCACCTATATCGAAATATTAATTCAATTTTCATGCCAAACTACTGCATTTACTCATGGAACAGCACATTTTTCTTGTACTCTGCTCTTCTTTGATCCAAATTACTTTTTGGCAAGGCTAAGTCAGTCTTATTTGAATAACTCTGATTTCTTTCCCACATCATTTTATCTCTCAACATCACTTTTTAAACTACTATTTTTTACTCCCCCTATACCCTATATATTAGTAATATCCTTCTGAAGTGGCTGCTCACACAGCTGTTTCAGAAGCTCTTCCTCCAACTCTGACTGCAAGTCAGTCAAGATTTTAACTGGAAGAAATTCCTGATTCCAACTCATACATCACCCCCTGGCTTCCTCTCTTTTTCCAGCAAAGCTTGCTAATGCACTTCCCTCAAGGTACTAAGGCTTGTCATTAAAACCTAGTTCCTTAGGTATAATCTCAATTGCCTACACTCTTATTAAATGCAGCTTAAATTAACCTATAATCACTCAAACCTGTGATCAGTTTTTCCTCTGAATATCCTTCATACAGTGCTATTTCACAATAGTAAAAAATTCTGCCTTTCCCTAAGTCTGAATCTTGATTTCACCAGTTAATGACTTTGATAATAACAAGGTGGGAAAGGTCATATGATCTAAAAATTCTACCGCTATTTATACATTTATTTATAAATTAAATCCTTTTTCTGGAACTGGCAGAGGGATTCAGAGGAATCTGTGCTGTCATGCATGTGCTACTGTAATTCTAACAGAAGGGACAGGTTACTTGTACACTAATTGTTACTTGTACAAGCAAAAGGCTTGAAGTGCTCTACCCTTCCTCTCCAGACTAGCAGGCAAAGAACAGCACAAGAAGAAATAGGAAAATCAATGTTAGAATTCATTGCAAAAGTATTTTGAGACTCAGTGACCCACTTTTAACTTTGAGCACCAACAGATGACTGCAGTAACTAATTCAATCTAGTTAATAATTAACAATTGTGCATTCATTACATCTAATGTTCTGTCCTAGAAAATTGGATGATCTAGATGCACCATGAAACACTGAGTAGAAGCTGTTTGATTTTCCCACAATGTCAGCTATTTCAAGCATCTCTTGCAATAAAAATTAAGCAGAGAGAGTGCAGTGGCAGTAAGCACACAGCCCTTGAACAGAAGTGTATCAACGCAGATGTGTGCTTGAAACACTTGTTTGGAGGGGTTTTACCCACACAGAGCAGCCAGCACAAATGGCAATTTACACCATCATCTCAATGAGTAAAAACAAAAATTATTTTTCAACATCTCTCACCTCTCTGAAATAGGTCTGTACCAAAATTCTAGCAAAATGGTTACACAGTGAAAAAAAGAAAGAGCAGTCTCACTCCAGAGCAGACAACACTCACACAGAAAAAAATTACTAAATTATTATGCAAGGTCATAAAAGTTACTATATTGATCAACATCTTTATCATGAGTTACACACTGGTTTTTCTTCTAGAGAGCAGCTCTTCCAGTATTTTAAACCTTTTGGCAAAGTAATTATTGCTACAGACTGCAATACTTTGTTTCCCCCATTTTAGGATGCTTTGCTTGTTAGCTTCTTAAATGTTGTCACTGAGATCTGCCTTCACACCAGAAAAACAGTTACCAAGTTAAACAGTGAGAAAACTGTGTTTGCCTTGCTTTCCTGGTCCCAATTCCTAAGCAGTTCAGCTGTCTCTCCAGTTGTTCTCTTTGCTTTGCAAATGCTCATGTTTAGAGACAAAACCTCGATTTTAAGACTCGAAAGGCAACCCTCTTTCACATTTACTTTAATCTTAAATGTGTGTCCCAGCTGGAAACAGGACAATATGCTAATCTGTTAAACAGTAGGATCTACAGTAACAGGGACATATATCCATGTTCTGTTCCATTAAAATACCACCCACCTCTACCCCCAAGTTTTAGAATAAATTGCATCACATCTACTGGTGATAGCAAAAGGATGTTGTATTTCCTAAGAGTCCTTTCATTTTAAACTTTCCCAGACATGACAAATCACACTTTCAAGTATATCTGCATGAACAAATACAAATAATTATTCAACAAATCCAAAACCTCTGCATGTGAATTTCTATCTGTGCTTGGGCACAAGACTTGACTCTGGAACAGCCAAAATTTGGTTAAAACCTCACTCAGAAGAAAAAAAGTCTACAGATTGTTATGTTTTCATGTATTAGGTTGTACACATAACACATTATTTTACCAAAAATTCCACTGTGTAAGTCCTTTATACCCAATGGTATTACCAGGTTGAGAAGTCCCTTAAAGTTCTGATAATTTTTTTTTTCCTTTAGGGCAAGGACAAAAGTAGTTACTGGCTTCCTTTACTAGAAAAACAGGAAATAAAGTTTTCAAAATAGCAATTAGATAAAAAAAACCCCAAAAAACCAAAACAAAAACCAACCCTGACCTAACAAGAGTACATTTATTACATTACTATCAAAACTGGAAGATATGTTTAGACACTTTCTTCTAATATTAGTTAGAATTGGTTAGAATTGTCAGCTATTCCATTTCCCCCTTTTCAAGGAGCATAACTGACTACACCTTATCTCACCCTGAGAGCCCAGTATTTAAACTGAAAATACTATTCCTTTGTACTTAATTTTACTGCTTATCTTTTCTTACCCAAGTTTATTCAGTGAATCATGACATACAAGGAAGTAATTCTCATTAAACTGAAATTAGAAATTCAATCTAGAAAGCAGGAACACAAACAGCACAAACAGAACAGCAGCTCTAGCCAGTTAAGGCTTTCATTCTGTGGTTTTAAGTATTAAAAATACATCAGAGGACTAAAAAGGTAGAGGCCCACACTAACCACTATGTATTCCAAATGAAAAAAAGACTTGCAAACTCCGACTGGGAAAAGAGTATTTAAAAGCAAAGTTACATATTCATTGATTATTTGCACTAATAAATTATTTAGAGGAGAAACTGTAACGCAAAGGTGAGCTGAAGAACAATTTTGCTCACACTAGAAAATTAAGACTCCTTATCAGCATATCCATTGTTTAGGTTTGTGCTGGCTGCAAGTGCCAGAAAGCTTTATCTGAACAGGGATTTTCACTAGTTCAGCTAATCCAGCAGCAATTATCGGAAAACGCTGTTTTAAGGCATAAAGGCAGCACAATCCAGCTGGCATCCCAGGGGCCTCTCTCATTGTACAAGATGGCTGTTGCCAGGCTCCAAATGGAATGTGCCTTTCACTGCTCTAGATCAACACTCCAACCATTGTATTATCTTCCCTCTCCAGCTACAGCTTCATTTTTGGAAACCACCTTTTCCAGGCACCCTTGCCTCGTTTTAACCAGCATTTTATGATGTTACTGTCTCTCGTACTCATTTCAGTGCTAAGATAACTTCAGCAGAGAACATTTCAGTGCTATTTACAGCCCTCACTACTAGGCTGGGTTTTTCCAGTGTCACAACTTTTAACAGCTACGATAGGAGGTTTAACCTTTAAACCACACAGGGAGTGTCCTGCAGCTTCCCTCTTCACAGAAGCTTTGGGAATCCTCCTCTCCAACCAGGGCCTTCAGGTCTGCTTGCAAACAAGGACCTCTGAGGCAGCTTGGGTGGGGCTTTTCTGGTTTTGCTTTGTTTGGTTTGGGTTTTTCTGGGGTGTTTATGGGCGTTTTTTTAAACTCAAGAATACTTCCACGCTGTAGCATACACATCAGTTTGATAACACCAGCTACACACTTAACAAGATTTAGCTCTCTTCAGTTGTTACCTGCCTCACAAAAGCCCTCTTTTAGGCAAATGATACACAAGACAAGAGGATTAACACCAAACAGCATTTTCAGACTAGCTATACATTCATATTCCAGATTACATTATGTGATCAGCTGCTAACCTGAGGTAAGCAGACTCCACTACCAACCCTAAATACATATTTTGTAGGGAGGCAGAGGGAAAAGAGAAGTCTTACTACCAGCTTTATGCCATATGTGGTCATATGTTAAAACCACAGTTCAATTAGCTGGTCCCTAATATAGTCTAATCCAGTTTCCATTTCTGCATATCCAATTGTCCAAATTAATTTCTTAAAAAGCAGGCGATGAAATGTAACGATAAAATTTGGTTAATGTAATGTGACACAAAGTCAACAGAACTTAGTTTACACATCTCTGTGCATAAAACAAACAGGTAATGTTCCAGAAAACACTAATAACCTTTAAATGGGCTGCAAAAAATTACATACTTTCAACTTTTTTTCCATTGTGACCTTTTTCCTCCCCTGCATCAGCCTATTAGTTGTGGGGGTTGTTTTGTTTATAGAGTTTATCTTTAAAAGCAAAAAGGTAAACTGCTTGTTCTCCCTCCTGCCACGCACAAAGAACAGCATTCACTGCCTCCATGAAGGACCTAAGGGCTGTGAGTCATTTGTTTTGGAAAAAAGCTCCCAAAGGCTATCAAGCAGGACTGTTGAGATAAAGCCTTTTAAGACTTACATCAGGGTTTCCCAGACACTACGTGTACCAGTAAGTGCAGACTAATCATATTTTGTCAGACTGCACACTACTTCTGAATCCATCTACCAGCACGCCAGCGTGGCTAATGTAACCATAAACTATTAGAAGCACATGCTGCTCCAAGAAAGAGTTCTCCTGCTTCTGCATCCTCATGCAAGTTGCTTCTGGAGTGCTTCGGGGCTTTTTACAAAACTGAGACAAATAGGAAGCAAAACCAAGCAGGGGGGACTGGAGGTTCTGATTGCCAGACACGAGTGAACCAAGCAGAAAAGTGCAGAAAGGCTTTTCCAGGCCAAAGGAGAAAAGAAGCCCCAGCAAACTGGTTAGCTACCCCACCAGCACAATGCTCTGAATTAGCCAAAGTTCTGGTTTGGTTCAGAAACTTTCATTCCAGGATCTAAGGCTGCCAGCAACTTAGGCAGTCTGATCAAATCCAGGCCTTGCTAGAAGCAGTAGTTTGGATGTCAGTGGCTGTTTTCCTTACGGTTCTGTGTCAGACCTACAGCAGCATTTGCACTCAAAGCAGGACAGGTTATTTAAATCCAGCTATGGCAACACATCTCCCTCCACCAGCTGGGACATCAGGCAGTGGTTTTTAACAGTTAATATCTGCTAAATTAGGTGGACACACACAGATGTCCACAGGAGGAAGACTTCTCAGAAAAATAACCGAAAATCACCACAAAAGCACAGGCATTTTGAAGAAAATATTCAAATGAAAAAAATACAATAACAAGCACCAGCATGTAGTCTTACCTCTTCCTGCCTAACAATGGTCAGAAAAGTAGCCAACACATTATAAGGGAGCATTCAAAGCAAATTGGAAAGTCTGGGAATGGACCAAACACTATTCACAATTCCTCACAGAACACAGCATACAGTGGGACCCACCACGAGCACCTATGTTTCCCTCACCTCAAGAGCTAAAGAAACAATTAGAAAAGCCTTTAAAGGGGTAAAGCAGCACCCTGAAACACCTAAAAATACTGTTGCATCATGTAAAGACATTCAGTTTATGGAACAGCCTCATGAAAAAACATGCACATCTTTCATAGTGCAGTGTAAACCCATACTGGTATACCTTTATACAAATGTTTAGGAAAAGATAAATAACTGTACGAAGTACAGATGTATGAAACAATTTCTTCACTTCCATTAAGTAACCAGCATTCATACTGCAAGATCTAGTGTTATTAACAATGGCTTGGCCAAAACAATCCAAATAGTATTATTACTGCCAAGAGCAGGGACTTCCTGTTGAGAGGCAAATCCACCTCCAAGTATGAAAAACATGCCCATAAAAACTAAGCTTCCCAGTTATCTGTGGAATGTAAGATCTACCACTTTATAACCTTTTCTGTGACACATCCATTGATCAGTAGCTTGTCATGAAAGAGCATATGTGGGACAGGGGGCTAAGCTGTAACTATTAGTGGTCATTTGGGAACTGTTTGTAATAATCTGGCTCAGGTAATGTGGGCACATACAAGGCTACAGGCAAAGTACCACCTTCCTACCAGGAAGGACATGAGATCACACAGAAGTGACAGGCACTGCCTTTCACCATTAGCCAACTTATTTAGGGCAAGGGGGAAGTACTGCATGCTACATGTATGGTACTGATCTCTATCCATATAGTGTAAAATCTAAAGCATAAGGAAAAAGTGATTTCAATTTGCTTTCTACAATCATGAGCACAAAGCAGCACGCTTTGGACTACAGCAGACATACAAACTGGGAAAACACTCAGGAAGGCAGAAGTGCATCAAAAAAAGACACAGGAGTTACAAGATTACAAAATAAACCAGTAAACTATTCCACACAGAGGAAAAAACCTAAGGATGTACTAACAACATCCTCCACAAACAAGAATAACAGGAAAATTCCTCTAACAGTAACAGCAGTGAACAGACTATGAAGAAATATTGTGAAATCTCACGGAAGAGTCTGAAAAAGTTATACATGCCAAGATAGGTTTATTGGATTCTTTATTCTCAAGCTGCTATTTTTGGAGCACCCCTGTGCTCCCAGCCCTTGACCTCCCAGCCAGCAGAGCACACTTGCAGGCAGAAGGTGCCAGCAGCCCTTTCTGACACAGCTGTGGGCAGGGACAGACCCCCATCACACGAAACCCCCAGGCAGTGATGCAATTCCACAGGTATCCATCACGGGTGAGCCCTGTCACAGGAGAGACCAGCAGTGGCAGAACAAGGTCAAGATGCAGCAGCAGAGTTACAAAATGTATTGCAGCACTTAGGTGCTGGTTTTATCGCTCCCAGAGCAGCAGGAGGCTGTCTCAGAAGGCACAGAGTAAGAATCAATCAGCCAAATGAATCTGGCTCAGACGTTCCCAGACCATGGCTCTGCTCCCATGTCTGAGAAACACTCAAGGAGCATGCATAACTTTATTAGGAGCTGAAGCTACAGCTCAACTAATTTGCAATTACGGCACCAGCTGGTGGCCCAAAGCACCGTGCTGTGTCATTTGAGCCTCTCAGTGTCTGTGGCAGTAAAAAAACCCGATGCCTACAGTATCCCAACTTCCTTTAACACTCCAGAGACAAAGTTACATGTAGGAAATCAACTGAGCAAGGATATAAACACTCACTTGTGGTAGTTTAGAAATGAGAAGTCTTCCCTGAATTCAGAATATCTCATCAACATGAGTGAGACACAGCTCAGCAGCGTTCTTACTGTTTTTTCTCACACTTCGTCAAGTGATTTTTATTTTGACTTATCTGCCCAGGATAAACAGTCCCTCAAATGCAGCACTGTCTAGAAATGATCCTGGTAAATTATGAGCAGGCATCTGATTAATTCAGAGTCCCAGGATAACAGATTACAGAACAATCTCTTCATGGTTAGAGCAGAATGTTCTGCCTTCTTACATGTGTGACTTCCACAAATACAAAGACTTTCAGGTTGCTGACAAAGGAACAAACAACCCCTTCCCACCAAAAAAAGAGGGTAGTGCTTGCATAATAATAATTCTAACTCAGTGCTTCCCCTGCACTGGCAGAGACACTAAATTGTCTGTTTTCAAGCTCAAAAAGCAGCATTTGTCCTATAACTTGTCTTATACCTTGTATATCAGACAAGGTATAAGAGACAAATATTCCAAGTTTCAAATATTACACATGGCAGCACACGCAGAAAGAATTTTTTGGGCAAGGGGGAAGAAACAAAACAGAAGTTCTTCCATTACCACCATAGGAGGCAGTTACTAGTCTGAGAACCAGAAGCCTGGTCCTCATAAATGACAAGGGACTTTGAAAACTAAGGCCAAATAATCAACATCAAGCATTATCTGTTTTTATAATTTCTGGAACCTATTAGCCTCTAGAAATAACTTTCCTTAAAATGAAACCAATGAATCCCTAAATGAAACCAAATTAATCTGTAAACAGACTCCTGGTTACAGTTCCCAACAATTTTTAATATAGTAAAATCATAATTTTGTTTTTAGTATTATTCTATTTAAGTTTCAGTGGTTTCAATTATTAAGGTGCCTGGTGAAACTCATTCCACTGTGGTTACTCATATGGTATTTGTTCCAGCTGATAGGAATATGTTAATTTTTTGGTCAAACTGTCTGGATCCTTATCTGCTTCTTTTAAAAATTCTGGATTACAGATGGTTTTAAGGAAGTCCTGAGCACATACAGCTTCTCTTCACGTATTGTGCTCTGTCAACTTTGGTGTCTGGAGCATCTCCCTTCTGGGGAAAGGCTGAGGGAGCTGGGCCTGTCAGCCCTGAGAGGAGACAAGGCAGAGGGGACCTCAGTTTCTCTCAGTATCTGAAGGGAGGGTGCCAGGAGGAAGGATCCAGGCTCTTCTCAGGGATGCCAGGCAACAGCACAAAGGGAATGGGCAGAAACTGATGCACAGGAAGTTCCACCTGAATATGAGGAAAAGCCTTTCCTGTGCAGTGACCAAGCACTGGAACAGATTGTCCAGAGAGGTGGTGAAGTCTCTCTCACTGGGGACATACAAGAACCACCTGGACACAATCCTGTGCCCTGTGCTCTGGGGTGACCCTGCTTGTGCAGGGAGGTTGGACCAGAATGACCCAGTGTGGTCCCTTCAGACCTGACCCATGCTATGAAAACATTCTGTGGCACCGAAGTTGTTCCAGAAATCCAAGGATGTCAGGCACCACAAACATCTGCAAGTGCTTGGTAATTCCAACTATGGCAATCTGTGTCTGCTCACCACCTCCAGACATGCATCAGCTTCTCAGATGCTGCAGTCCACATTTGAGCCTAATTTGACTTGCATTATCAACCACTTCAGATGTTTATCCCCCAGCTGCTACTACTTCTGCCAGAGCATTAAGTGACAACAAATGCCCAAGCCATCAATCTTACCAACGACCCTGAGAAACTTGGGATCAGTTATCCTGTGTAATTCCAATGTCTGGATAAATTCTAACACCTTGGGACAACTCTGGTAATTAGATTCGAACAAATGACCACTGAAGGCTGAACAACTATGAAAACACTCTTCCCAAAAAGAGACCTTGAGAATTTTGGGCTTCTGGTATTTGGGGTTGGTTCTGAAATCAGCTTTTGCTCTCCAAAAAGGTTCAGCCCCTGTGAGTGGTCTTTCATGCCAGGTGCATAAATATGTATAAAGATAAAGAAGAGATACTGAACTTTCTCTTCTGCTTTTTGTAAGAGATTGGTCTGAATCTGTCTGAAGAGAAACAGAGAAGAAAATTGTGTAGGAAAGTTTGCACGGATGTTCTCTGTGCTAGAATTAGGTCGGTGCTATCCATGCTCTCCTTTCACATACAAAGTGACATTTTTAGAAATACTGGCTAATGGAAGCTTAGAATTAAAACTTGCACATATCAGCAAATTTGTATTTTTGAAAGTTTTGACTTCAGCATATATGGAGAGGTTATATTTTTAACCAACTGAATTTTAAAAAAAGCTGTCAGACGGTACACAAGGTCTGTTTGCAGAATGACTGCACAAATTCCTGCTCTGTGCATGCCATTTGACCCAAAGTGCAATCCCAAAGACAACAGGTCCCTGTTTTTCACATACCAATTGTTGGCTTGAATCAGTGAATTCATTGGCCGAGTCTGCACGACCATAGCTGTAATGTAATTTAAATAAAGTTCTCGTTCCCCAAACTTTTACAAGTACTTTGAATACTTTTTTGGTATCATAACATCACTTATTATTCTAAAGCAGTCTCCAGACTTGAAAACGATATAACTTTGTGAGGAAACAAAAACCACCCTACAAAGCCTCACATGCTTGATTCTGAGGCCATTTAAAGGGCTTTCCATCAAGTCCTACTCCTGAAGCGACTTGCACTTGGTTTTTGAAGATTCTTTAGGACCAGAAGGCAAAGCACTGACTTCTCCCAGTGTCCCACATTTCAGGTGGTGCCTGCTGAAACAGAGCCTTATTGCAGAACCTGCCAGGGCCTCTCCTGGCAGCCAGGTAAGCACCAGGCTGTGGCACAGCACCCAGGATAAAAGAGCTCCTTCCAGATCCTTCTCCAGGTGATAACAAGCCTGCTGGATGCTTACAAAAGAACTGCAATACACCAGCCCTTCCTCTGAAGAGAAAGCCATAGCATTGAATTAATACATCCTGTAGTATTAAGTATTGTATTCTAAGTTTAACTTACTTGATGCAGCCTAGATTTAACTCACCCAAAATCTCTATGCTTATGTTTAACCGACAATCCAATGCCATCATTTCCATTTTCATTGGGAGAAATCTTTTTTCTTCTTTAACACTTTTTGTTCAGTTCATTTGCTGCACACAGTGTAGAATCCCAACAGCCAAAAATGCTGTTCTTTGCAAAAGTTATGCTGCAATGACAGCCAGAATCATGTCTACCCTTCATCAATATTCAGCTCTGGGTACTCCAGTGATAAAACTTAAACCAAGTGATTCAGTTATAACAGCAAGTGCCTCTAGACAGCATTTCATTATCAATTTGCTGTCATTACAATTTGAGTAGGAATCCAAATTTATTGCAGCATTTTTGGATTTTAATCTAGGTTATGGTATTATTCACCTATAAAAGCAATTAGCAGAAAAAATATTCATTTATTAAAAGGCCCCAAACAAACACTGAACACCTTTTCAGTCAGAGTTCCACTTCCTGGAAGGAAAAAAAAAAGGCATGTGAAAATAAGTTATGTTTAAAACACCTGAGTACACTCTGATTTTTGCAGCTAGCCATCAGCAACAATACTGCAGAGAAACAAAACAGCTAAATACAAAGTTGGGCCTCTTAATTGGATCGGTGAGGTAATGAATTAAGTTCACAACTGCTTTTAAAGGAAACACAAGGCAGAGGTTTTCTGTATCAAAAAGGGTTATCCACCTTAAAATGGGAGCTCAGTGTAAGCTATTTGTAAAGGCAACTCACTGTGGTCAGCAAATATCCTCACTAGGTGTTACCCCTTTGTAATTCTAAGAGACAAGACAAGTAAAGCCTTTCCTGCATCATTCACTGTTGCATTTTACAAGCCAAAAGAACCTAATTTGGCCTAAATTTAAATTACATAACCTCCGCTCCTTTCAATGGGAGCTTTACAACCATAAATAAAGACAGCTTTTGGTCCTGACATGGAAACATAATTGAATTTTGAATCAGAACACAACCACATTTTCTTATACACAGCTACATTCTCTCTTTACAGACAGCACCTAACAGGCAAAAAAATAAGAATGCTGCTGTAGCTAACTGCACCTTCTGAGTGTACACTACCTGAGAACATTTTAAACAGCATTTCAGATTCACCAGAACAAATCAGGAACTCATCAGTTTCTTGCCTGTACTTCCACATTAGATTGCTAACCTCTTCAATTATCTAAAGCCCACAAAACTTCCACCTGTCATTACTGAAGAATTCCTCCTTACTCCTGTTTATGACAATGGAGGATGTAAGAGAAATCAAGCCCAAAACCTTCATTAGTGTTAGATTAAGACTTAAAACATCCAGAACTGCTATGAGAAAATTCCTGGAGTGATCCTAGCATTCACAACAGACTATGCCAATCCACAAATACAAACAGTAAGAATGCAATGGCCAGCAATACAATTTAAAAGAGGAGTAAATTCAAGCATTTCACTAGACTTTAACCATATCACAGATACTTGGGATTTTTTTAGTTGCTGTATCTCTTCCACTGAAAAACTCAAGTGTCAAGTCTAACACTTCTATCAAAGTCACAGTATATAGAGTGCTGCCACCATAACTATTTTCTGAGGTCACCATGCTTGAGTTTTACAACTCTCATATCAAGGACATAAAGGGAAGGCAGGTTAAAGAGCCAACCAATACTACTACACCATAAAAATCTACTGACTTCTCTCCTGACATACAAGGGTCCTGTGAATGTAAAGTTTAAGGACTTAGTACTTACACTCCTACATTACAGGTTCTAAGCTTACAAATTTAATATTCCTCCATGTCACAGGATTTCTATTCAGTTTTCTGTACTTTGCTCTAAACACAGCTAACCTGGAAGAGCTAAAAAAAAAAAGGCGGGGGGGGTAGGGGGGGGGGGGGGGGGGAAGGAAAAAAAAAAAAAAGCAAAACTGACCTGTAATCTGAGTAATGAACCAGGTACAGCAGCAGGACAGTGACCTGATGCAAGAGCTGCAAGAAATAGCTGCAGGAAAGCCCCGTTCTTGCAGTGTAAATCATACACAGGAGCTGTGCAAGTTTCAGGCTCTTCCCTCCAGCCATAAAAATTATGCAACATGCACTGCCTCTGTGCTAGACACACAAAGAACACTTTTATAGAAATGGTGCCATAAAAATATTACAGACTACTAGAGCAATCACCAAAGTAGCCTGTCAAAAAATCATCAAAATGTTTAGAAATATCTTCCCTCACTAGTGCAGATCTTTATTTGCTGAAAGGAATAATTTGAAAGGTGTTGTTTGGATACTCTAAACTTCTTCATCTGCATATCCACTTAATCCACACAGGAAAATTAACAATGCCCTTTTGGTCTTAGGGCAGCACAAGCAGTATGATTGCTCCTCCTTTTCATTTCACCTGCAAAGAAATATATTCACTGTAGTGTACTGCATACCATAAACCAGGCTGCTTAAAAGAAGCAGAACTCACAATGACAGGGCAAAGGGAAGCAGTTGGAAATCTGAACTTGTGATTTGACTTCACCTAAATAAATCCCTGCCATCCTAAAAGTTAAAAAGTTACATACAAAGATACTGAATTTCTGGACTTTGTTTCTACAGGAAGTTATGGAGAGAGATAAGATCAGCAAGCTACAAAGGAATTTAGAGGAATTCATGGGTAACAGGTTCTTAAAAAAAATAATAAAAGGAATCCATAGGCATGTTCCAAAACACTTCAAAACAGACAATGGATTCTAGGGTGCTGGCAGAGGGAGAGGAAAAGAGATCCCTACGGGGCTGCTGGCAATTTCTTCCAAGCAGCTTCTCCTATGGCTGCTCTCCAGGACGGTGTATGGGACCACACTGATCAGTCCTCTGCCCCAGCAGGGCACTTCTCCAATTTCAATGCTACTCTCATATTAAAATCTCTGTAGTTCACACAAAACCTAACTCCTTCCATAGGCAGGGAATCACAGAACGCTGGTATCTGTCTTGTTTAAATTACACATCCTGTTTTCTTTGTCTTGTTATCAAGGCAGTTAAATCTAAGATAGGAAGCAAAGTCTTTTAGATAAAAAGTCATTTTCTATTGTTTTAAGTAGTCAGAAGGAAGTCCCAGTTTAAACAAACAGCCACTCTGCCCAGGGATCACCACTGGGGAAATGCTGGCAAGATTTCTTTTTTAATCTGACATTAATTTCAGAGGTAACAGCTTTCAAACCTATCTGCATTATTTCATAAGTAATCTACTGCTACACCACTTTTGATATATTTTTATCTAATATTTCATAACAAACCAATCAAATCCAGCCCCTACAAGCCCTGTTGTCTGGTTATCAGGTAACACCAGAAAAGCATTGCCCCGTGCCCCCCTAAGAGCAGGCTGTCAGATGTAAGGAATTCAGAAAGCACAATGCAGAATAAGACTGAATTTGAGGCAACTAACAGATCTGTCAGCTCTGTGAAGAAACTGTGAGGAGTTCAGTATCCAAATTTTATGCTGAAGAGAAAACAAAAGAAAAAAGAGATGATGATCTCAGCAGCAAAGGAGCGCATGTATGTGTGCTATGGAGGCTGATGTGTTTACAGGCAAGAAGTGACAATGTTGCCCTCATTACTATCACACACACAGCAGTTTAATCTCTGTGGTAAGGAATTATCCAGGAAAAGCGCTTACACTTCCAAGAGACACTAAACCCAACAGGAAAGCTGAACACTGTGAACTTTACAGGCTTGCAGAGAGACGCTGCCTGCAGTCCTCTGAAGAATTTTAAAGCAATCCCAATGACATAAGTTATGATCTCCCATATCTCAGCTCCCCCACGGCTACTAAAATGATGGGAAGTTTGCCAATCCTGCCACCTTTAACTACTCAAGACTGATACAGCAGTGTCTGGCCAGACCTGCTGCAGTGTCAGAAGAGAAACACAACTCCAGCTCTTGCTTCAGCTGGAGAGCTAACAATAGATGGAGGGCATTCCACGGATCAAACAGAGCTGCAAACAATCCCAGCATTTTTGCCATGGTCACACGGAGCACACAGGCGTCACTGAAGTTCTCCCCATACTGGGGAAATACTGGGAGAAGTCTTGGGGCTTCTGTAGCCTGCAGCCACTTTTTAAAACAGCTTTTTATACTATTATCTCTGAAGACAAGCAAATAGAGTCTAAAGCGGTTTGAGCTGACCAAGCCTTGCCTAAACCATAGAGCAAGACATTCTAAAGCTAGGAAGCAAAAATTCTCATATTTAGGCAATAACCTGTTTTGCAAACAAGGCATATAAAAGATCTTTTTAAATGCAAACTAAATTTAGGATTGATATTTCAGTTGTAGTTTGTCCAGTAAATCTCAGTCACACAAAAAAAAACCCTAAAGATCTCTAGAGGAATCAAATATTTTTTAAATTGTTTAAATTAACATTAGAAAAATGGTTCCATTAACATAAAAATTTTTAGGAAAAGAATGGCAAAAAGCAGATAACAGTTTCAGATAAAAATTCTGCTTCTAATTTCTAGAAAGCTTGCAATTAAATACAATTTTAGCAAGTGCTAGACACCACTCATCAGCACTTAGTGAAGCTTAGGCAAAACACTGATCAGGTAAGCTTTATAATAACATTTATTTTGACCAAGCATAATTAAACTCCAAAACCTTGAGTTAAGTTATGGTAAAACAAAGCAAACAAGGAGGATGGCTATATGCATTACACAAGCCTCTAAAACACCACTCCCAATCAAGACCTCTTCACCCTATTACATTTTCTGGTGGCAGCTCCACAACTGCTGGGCTGTAAAGACGGCCTTGTGGATGTTCTGCTCGTGCCATCAGCAGGTATCTGTAACCCTACAGTAATCACCTGAAACCATCCTTGGCAGAAGGCTGACAGAAAGACACTCACTGCCAAATGAACATTTGTTTCGTTAAGAACACCACTGAGAGAGGTTTAAAATGCAAGCATCTATTTCAGGTTTTCACTTGTGCCTTTGCTGGCCCCATTGGTAAAGATGTGCAGCCGGGAGCAAAAGGCAGTTTTGGAAAGGCACGTGATGCTCCTGATAGGGAAAATGGCCACTTACCTCACACCTCTGGATTTTACTTAGAACAGTAAGGTAAGCTCTCTCTTTACAAGGAATTTGCTGTATAAAAAGCTTGGGCACTTTCCCCACTCCCACTCCTCTTCTGATCTCTTCTTCTGTACTGTCTATGAAGCTTTTTAAACCTAACATCCAATAGGGAGACAACCAGCATGAAGTTACTCACTTAAGCCTAAAGATACTCAGCAGTGTACAGGAGATGAAAGGAATTCCATGAAAAGACCATAACTACAAATAGTAGTTTGTATCTTGTTGCAATACAAAAGGAAAGCAAAATGCAAAAGTTCTCACGTTTTCAAGCTGTTTTGCAGACACAAGCGGTCATACAGTTATTTTTAATAAAAATTCAAATAGTTTCAAATAGAACTAAATAATCCATGATTACCAGTTTAAAAGCTTATCCCCTAAGTGTACCAAGTAGCTACACAGAAAATTAGTATTTGATAACACAGTCTAGCAGTATTTCCAACACTTTCAGACAATCATGAAATACAAATAAGCCGTGTACAAAGGAGACAAACCACCTGTCTCTTCAGGTAGTATTTTTGCTAGGTGCAGAAGCCAGGAGTACTGCTAATCACATCTCAGCAAAACTATCTCTCATGGTACAAAGCTTCTTCAAGCAGAGATTTATTTTCAAGTAAAACATTTTGTTTAAAAAAATTATTATACTTATAAACTTTATACTATAAAGGAACATACTATAAATCACAAAACACTCTCTAATGCATTAGACTTCCTTCAAGGTTTCTAAACTATGCAGATTCCTTTTATGACAATATATCTCATTCTGATGAAAACATGGAATTTCTGCTGAAAGTCGGAGCAAATTTAAGATTCAGTACAGAGCTCTGCTACAATCCACTGCAGCAAACAACAGCCTGGGCCAGACTGAAAGGATTTTAATCAGGTGCCTGCAACACACTGGTACCACAGTGAGGGAACAAAATCTGAAGCACAGTGCAGTTGTGTAACTACAGCAAGAACAGTTTACGATACAAGGAGGGTTCTTCCTGCAAAACCCATCTCCTCCTCTCTTTCAGGCTATCATGTTGGTTGTAGCCCAACATCTTACCCCATGAACTGGTCCACCCTGCTTGGATCCCAAGAGGGTGATCCTTTGCAAAGCGATTTCCCAGCATTACCAGGGAGCTCACACCCCTCTCAGTCCTTACGCTTCAGTCTTTTCCCTGCAGTACTGTCAGTGATACCAGCAACAGACTGCTCCACACTGCTTTTTACAAAGCTCATGTTCTCAGCTGGGCAAAAATCTGCAAGCTTCAACCACGACTGATGACTTTTTTTGTGTATTTTGTGTCTGCATTTACTATGTACCTTCTCCCCATGAGAAAAACCTGAATGTCACAGCTACGAGTCTCAGTTTTCAGGAGACTGCAGTTTGGCTTACACTGAACAGATACAATCCCAAGCTGTGAAACCAGGCAACATTTTCCAATGCTACTGTATTTCAGCTGGTGTTCAGAACCTCAGCCCACGGAGGGATGCCAGTCAGGTTTGCAGAAGCCCATGGCCCAGTGTTACATCCAGAGCAGATGTGAGGTTTTGAATTTGAGGTTTTGTGGGGAAGGAAGCAGGCTGTCATGTCTATAAAGAACCTATGTTTTAACTTCAATCACAAGAAAAACACCATCACAAACTATTAGTAAAAACCTGCTAAAAGGTAACAAATGCATTTTTAATGCCATTTATGAACTAATGATGTCAAATAAGTTTAATTTCCTGCAGTTCTTCTGGAGTCCTACACTACCACAGAGGGCAGATGCTGTCGAATGACTTCATTCTTGACAGCATTCACAGGGCATTTTTGTAAGAGATGTATACACAAAATTACTGTAAGGAGAGCAGAAAGGAGATTTGAAAACCTTATTCAGACACCAAATGCTACACTCAGAGAAAATATATCAAGTGCAGCTTTGGAATGCCTGTGCTGCAGCAGAACTATAAAGAGATGGAAGAGTATTCTTGCTATCAGAGAGGACAGGAGCCCAGAAAAAGATGCAAGCAGGGTAAGAATTCTGACTAATATTGGCATACTGGAAGAGTGACAGAAAAAACAAGTTCAGGTCTACATTTAGGTACATGCCAGTGAACAGATGCAAATCAGTACATGACAGACTGGACAACCATCAGCTTTAGCTTCCAAATGAGGTAGACCAAGTGGAGAGTAATCACTGGCAAGAGGTCTTAAAAACAGACCACAATGAGAGATTAATGAAATTGGTGGGCTAAATCTTGAAAATACTCAGGAGAAACACAAAGCCTCCAATACACTAGAGGTGGCTTCAGAGAGAATAAACTGGTCTGTACCGTCCATGGTTAGTGAGTATGGAAGCCTTAATATACAGAAGAAAGATTTAAATAATGTAGTGAGACAAAACCTCCAAGGATAATTCAGAATGGGAAAAAGTTTCCCTGCAGAGGTGATACCATCTCAGATTAAAGATATATTTAAATGAGTGCCCAAATTGCAATCTACAGACCAGAGTCTGCAGGAAAAATCTGTCTGCCTGGATGGTCTCTGGCATAGTTTTTCTCTGGAGCCTCCAAAGATTTAGGCAGAGAACATGTACAGTTATTTTGAAAAGCTGTTCTTGCTGCTGAGGGTACCACAACACCTCCTTCCTTAATAACTAGGCCTACATCTGCCATGTAGCCAAAACTCAGAAAAGTGACCCCTCTCATCATTTATTTAGAGCTGGTGCATTTCCAATTCTCTAAAAGGAGTCACTGAAATAGACTGTCCCAGTCAGGTGAGCATTACCCATCTTTTAGTAAAGGACAGACCAACTTAGTCCAACCCAAAGCACCTTCAGAGAAAGCCACCAGGTATAACCTAGACAAAACACGAGGACAATGAACAAAATGTTCCAGTCCTGTCTGGAAAGCTGATGGATAACTATTGATGGATGTTGGCTTGGCTGAAGTTTGCAATTCTGGCTAAGCACAGTACAAGGAGACCACAGATCCCTGGAGTTTGGGTTCCTCCCTGGCAAGCACACCTTGTTGTAATCACAGTTTATTTCCTTCATGTGCATGCTCTACTAACAGGTCAAGAACTACCAAGAGTTACAGTAATTTTAGGGAGCACATGTAGCTGACAATCTAGCTGTTCCAAATCTATGTGTCTTTCAAATATCATGGCACATTATATTTGGCCTATTATTTCAATTTTTAAAGAACATGAAAAAATACACTGCATTCTGGTTAAAAAATAAACTCCAAAGTTTAAAAAAAGTACATGAGTTAAGAGCACTGTGAAGTTCTGGTTGCTTATATATGAAGGAAGAAGTGACTTGCAGTTGTAAAACCATTAAAAAGTCTTAGTTACATACTTACTCCTCTCACCCCTCCCACCTTTTTTCTCAGACTGCCTCTGACTTTGGATAGATGAACTGAGGAGTAAACGAACAGCTAGTAGGTTTCTTCATTATTCAATGTGTAGTGACGTTTTTTGCACATTAATCAAAACTTGTTCTGAATACCAAATTCAGAAGTTATTCACAGTTTAAGCACAGTGTCATAAAATATAGCGTTTGAGAGCTTCAAACTTGAGCACAGCTTCTTTCTAAGAAATTAGCAGAAGTTGGAAAGTAAAGGAAAAACAGAGGGGAAGTTGTTTCCTCCATGGGAGAGCTGAAGCACAACAACTGGTACCCAGTCCTCTGATGTTGCTCATTTAATCCAAGATGATCTAGGGGCCTTTGTCTTCAGTGGCCATCTAGGATTCTCTCTGCTTTGAAGGACTAAGGCAGATGCTGAATAATTTAATATTTTGACAGATCAGGCCCACAGTCTTAAGTTAGTCAGTAAGAAAAAAAGCCAGGACACAGCTAATGAACACCCCTGACAACTCTCAACCAGCACCAAAGAAATTCTTTGAAAAATAAGCAGCAGTCAGTGCTTGCAGGAAACACTGAGCTGAGACCATGAAATCATCTTACCTTCAAGCAATTCCCTACCTCATTCATTAGAGACTTTCCAACCTCTGCAACAGAGAGAGAAAAACTAAACAAAAACAAAAAGCAGGCTTCAAACCGCCATCTATTTCTATCTGCAAAACAGAATCCAGGCTCTATTGTGAGGGAGGAAAAAATAGCATAAAATCATTCACATGCTCCAACATCCTTTTTGAGATAATTCTGCATCTGGTGTATGCATACAGGTATTAATTAATGACCAGGAACTAGCAGGGTAGTGTCACTGCTCACATACACAAAAAGATTGTATTGATTTATTTTCAACAGCCAAACAGAACTTTGGACCACTGGTATCGAACCTACAAGATCTGCCCCAACTTAATTTCAATGTGGGGGGAAAGATGATGGATATGAAAAGCTGACTGTTTTGTCATAGCCATATTTATAGCAGCATAGCACCTGAACTTAACTTCTAAATGCTCTTTGTTCACAATCAGAGTGTTTCCAGAACATCCACTTTCTACTCTGAGTTCCTTTAAGATTTACCTAAGCAGCCTACCAGCACACTACTCAAAACTTACAGCTCTAACTTCCCAATTTCCTGGGTATATTCTAGAACTTCTCCATCCACATACTAAAATAAGTTCATTTCATTAAAGTTACAGATGAAAATGTTATCTTCACCATTAAATTACATTCTGTCTCTCTTCTCAAGAAGTGGAGACATTTTTACAAATTCCTACTGTTTCCTCTGCCAAAAGGTAGAACTAAAACAAGCCATTACAGCACTGAAAGTCACAAGCAGTTTTCTCATTCTCATCAAACAGTAGTGCAACAGAGGCACACATCCCTCCTCCCAAAACAGAAAGCAAAAAGCCCCCAAGCATCCCCGTCCATGTATTTAAATCATTTCTGTGACAGAGCTCAGGTTTGATCTCACCTAATGCCATAAGAAATTTTTAGGTTGCATCAAATTCTCTTTGTGCACACAAACGTTTTTCAGTGGGGCTGCTTGAGAACAGGCACACAAGTCTCTGGCATTGAGGTCTGAAATCAGCATCAAACTATGAGAAAGGCATTTGTGTTACTAAAGGCTGCTTGCTCAATGATGCTTTATGGATCAGAGACACCCCCTTGGCAAAACAAGCAAGAGAACAGTACTGAGAGGTGTTTTGAATCTTTTCCTAGCTTTACTTCAAACTCTTTCTTTTGGTTTCTGCTTTATTAAGAAGCTACACATAAATACATTTACCATAGTATTTTTTTTTAAAAAGCTACTTTCAAATCTGCTTCAGATTTAAAGACATGTTAGACAGTTCTAAGAGCAAGGAAGTGACAGTATTAGCAGTGACCTGCTAATTTAACTATCTACCTTAATTTCAATTTAGATTTTGTGAACTGTCTTTCAAAATTTTCACACAAAATTCAGAAAACTGACTAAAATAAGATGGATTATTACATAGTATAAACATCATGCCACCTGAGACACAATGCATACATTACAAAACCACAGTATTACAAATCCTCAGCTTTCTAGTTTCTGTGTTTCAGACATCTATACTGCTTGACAGATTTTGAAGCAAAGATCAAATTAACATCCTCCTATATTTCAAATATTATTTTTGCCTTGTTTTCCAGTAGAGAAGACTAACTAGATTATAAAATAATGCCTTACCAGATGCTGTCATTTGTCCATTACTTAATTACTGGTTCCAGAGCCACAAAGGGTAATTTTCCCAAACACGCTCTAAACATTTATTCCAGAATCCATTGAGAGCAAATGGACAGAATTTAGATGCTGAGACTGGTTGGGTTTAGCACTGGGGGGAATGGGGAGGTAGGCAGAGGAGCTACAAACATATTCAAATATTAACATTAAATCTAACAATTAAGAATTAAGCAGATATTTTGGTTTAAAGATTCAGACAGTGCCATCTGCATCACGGATAAAGGTTTAGACAATTCACAGCCCAATATTTTTCCCCTATAACGGATTTCTCCCTTTTGAAGTGTTAACACGTTGCTTGGCAATGCCATCCCACCTCGGGGAAGATAACCACCACCCCTTTTTGCCTGGTTGGAAGCCTGATTGTGCTGCACAGGTGTCCCATCTATCCGAAACAAAGAGAGGCTCTGCGAGTGCACTGACGTCACCGCAGCTCCAGCGAGCCCCAGAATAGCAGCTCAAATACATTCTTCATACTCCAGTGCTACAGGAAGCCAGAACCATACCCTCCTGCTAAAGTATAAAATGAACGGGCACAGATATGTGCTGGGAATACCAATTTAATATATCCTGTACTAAGTGACATTCTGTTTGTTGCATAGCAACAGGGATCTACTGCAGAAAAACAATATGGAACTTTTTTTTTTTTTTTACTTGCCAAGCTACAATTAACCCCAGTCTTCCTGAGAAGCAGAACATCCACAGCACAAACATTACCTTTGTCACCAGTCCACCAAAGATGCTATCTCCAGCATTTACTCTGTTCTACGTTAAAAAGATTCTGTGCATTTAAGTGGCTGGAGGGTTTGGTGCTGCCAAGAGAAAATTCCCTGCTGCAGTGCATACGGCCAGCAACACTTTAATTCTATAATAATGACCAATAAAAAGTTCCCAGATGCACTAAACTTCCATTCTTAAGCATGAAATGCTTTTGTCGTTTTACAATATTTCTGTCATACTATGTAAAAAAAATTAAGGCACTCAAATTCTGAAAGAAAAGCCTATGGCTTAATTTCTACATGGTTTTGCTTAGTTTTGTTTGGGGGATTGCTTTTGTCTTACAAAATATTAAAAATAAGCACCTACCCAAACTACTTTTAGTTTGTTTAGAATTTAAAATCAGTTTATCTTCAGATTTCATAACAATGTATGTACACTTAAACTCTGTGCCTCTTCATGAGAAAGCTTTTTGTAAGTATGAATTGCATAAGATTTCTCCATGTTCTCAAAAGAACAAGAAAATTACAATCACTCAAGTGGTTGGGAAATTGATACATTGATACATCATAAGTTATATAAAAATATGCACCAGCAAATTGGAGGGAATCCTCTCTCAGGTTTTTGTTCCTTTGCTAGTTCTTTCTTAAACACGCTCCCCATTCCAGGACGAGACCAGTGTAAGCTCACTGAGAGTTACAACCAAAATACCTGATGAGTGGGCTTTGGGGTGAATCTACTCCCTACACCATCCCAAGCACAGACAAACTCAAGGACCAGGAGGTTAGCTCAGTTCAGGAGAAAAAATGTGAAATTTCAAATATGTGGATTCAAAATCTGTTGAATTCTGAGACTGGTACTACACAAATCACCAAACCTGCAAGCATTCCTCACAGCCACATGAACAGTCTTCATATCAAGGTTTTCTTTTTATTGTTGGAAGAGAGAGGTTCCATCCATCCATCTGCCCTCAGAAAAGGAGCCATGGAAATTCAAGGCAAGATATCCAAGGTACTCAGAATTGGTTAATTTAGCACACTCCTCTATCCTGTGATAACTGAGGATTTCAATAGGGAAAAAATAAAATCCTACTATTAAGTATTATTAAGCACTAGTCATGTCCAAAGATGCAAACCTTGCAATGCAATCCACTTCTATTTGCATCTTACAGATTTACTATACAAAAGTCACACTAGTGACCAAGACCATGTCTTCACAAAAATAACAGAGATGGGCTCTTTAAAAAAGGCATTCCAATCATCCTTTTCCCCCAGTGATTTCCAGTAGTCAGATGCATCAAAGGAAAATATATCTTCATGCTTTACATGGAAACTAACATTTGAAAAGTATTTTCACAGGTTTACTTTCTGACATTGCTCTCTGCAATGCAATCTCCACTTCCTTTATGCAGACATCATCTTTGTAGAGTAATGCAAAAACAAATAACAATTTAAATAGATCCTACAGCTGCTAACCTGTTTTCAAGTACCCAATTCCTTAATCTCTGAAATAAGAATTACATTAAATATTGCTACGAAGTCAGACATCAAAACTATGAGTTACCTATAAAAAAAATAAACCTCACAGTAACATCTACCTGTATCTGCAACGGTGCCTGCAACAATCCACACAGTATAAAATCTCCACATGGTGTCTCCAAAGAATTGAGCAACTTTCTGAGGAACTCAGACCCTGGATGTGTGAAATTGCCTGTGTCCTGTTCCCCACCACTGCAGCAGGTGATCTAATAAAAGATATTGCCTCTCCTTATAAAACCTTTGTCATGTTTATAAGCTTTGAACAATACAGCTACAGCAACAGTATTCATTACCTGCAAGGCAACCTTTGTCTTATTGCCATCCATTTGTGGATTTAGCTATTGTTGGAAACATAGAAACATAGACCTGTTCTATCAGTGACTAAGAAAGGTACACAAAATAAAAGGAATACCCTTTGTTTTCAAAGTCACCTTTATAGTATGCCAAAGAAGAAGCCTGAAGTCACCCTATTCCTCCAAACTTTATGAACAGACAACTCAAAGATGCTGCCAGAAAACAAAATCAAGTCCACAAGCACAGCAGCCCAGATTTCTTCACCTCACAACTTAGATGCAAGGTGGGATGCAAAGTGCAGCAGTAATCATTCTGAGGGCAATTCCCACATGTGCAGTTAACACAGCTGATCACCAAACTAAAGGCTACTGGACTCATCACACCTCACTGTGGAAACCAGAGCAATGGTACCACCACAATTCTTCAGATTGCAGCAGGAGATCTTTAAGATGCAAAATCTATTTGACTTCTGACTTCTTTTATGTGTTTATCGCTTTGGTCTTCTTCCTCAATCTCAAAGTAAAACTTTTCATCCCAAAGTCACTACTGTATTTCCACTCAGTAGCTAAAAACCCAAGGAAACCATTGAAATGGTACAAAACCTCAATTACTCTCCAAAACACGTTAGCACTAAAGAAGCAGTTAACAACTGGATTCAACTTGTGCTTAAGTTCAAACACTTACTACTCAAGTGCTCTAATCATTCATCTCCTCATCCTCTACTCATGATTAGACACAGGTTCCCTGCTAGTTTTCCAAAATGGACCTCTCTCCTCAGCCTTCTCTTGGTCAGAACAACACTGAACTGGAGAGCTCTTTCATGTCTTCCCTCAGCCCTCAAACAGCAGGCTCTAACCAAGGGAAACAAAGCACTGACTACTAGAGACAGAACTACTGTCTCCAGACTCAGCTTCAGACCAGATGGTTCATATCTGACTAGGAAAGCAGTCCTGTGTTCCAAACATGTTTATTTCATATACATACATCAGACACTTCTGCACCATCCTCCTGTTCCACTCACACTAACGTGAATCAAATAAATACATGGGTGTATGACAATAAATAAAACCACAATATCATCTCTGACTACATTCAGAGATTTCTATCAAAGCAGAAGTACTCTGAACTAGGAGAAAAGTACTTCTAAACATAATTTAAAAACCAAATACATCAGTAATTCCTCTAGAGTAGTACACAACCAAAATCAAATCATACCTGCTCTTAAGTAGCATGTTCAGTGATTAAACTTACACATACAAATGGTAAACTTCAATACTTCAAATACAATCACTTTCCTAGTGCTGCCAGTTACTATTTTGATTCATTATCTCTGCCAAGGTTAGGCTCACTTGGATTAGATTTCACTGTTTTGTCAGTCTGGCCACACCATCTATTTCAGACAATAGGTAACTATGTTTATTCTGAACTTGTAAAGTCCATTTACCATCATCCACAGCAGCCAATTGCAGATTTCTGCTGACAGGCTTCGCAAATGTGTTCAAGAACACAATACAAATTTTCTAGGGAAGCTTCACTGAGTACAGTTTTAAATACAAAATTCTGGGTTTTTTTTAAAAACCTCTTTCACTAAACTTAGGCTGGGTACTCTTAAAGAAGAGTCAGCATTGTTTCATGGACTAAGGCATGCCAAAAGGATTATACGTTTTCCTCAAATATCAACAAGAATTTAACACAGGAGATGTAATAAAAGGTATACACATCACTATGCACTGATTATAGCAGACTCTTCTATAAAGGCTTTTAAAAGAAAGCAAAGAGCAATGAGATTTTTACAGAACAGGAAAATACAGGGAGAAAAGTTTTCAAAATGAGTAGCAGCGTATAGTGTTCATTGTAATGCATTATTGACATGAACAACATACACTAGCTAGAAAAGGAAAATTCTTGCTTGCCTGGAGCTGGAAGTTTGGAACCTGAAAAAAGCCACATATTCAACATAAGTTATTTGATGAACTAGTGATTTTAGGCAGCAATACTACCAGGTTCAATGCCCAGATTTACTCAGAGCATATGCTTAAGTCACATTTGCAAAGCCAACCAGAAAGCTGAAAGGAACCTCAAACTACCAACCACCTCCTTCCACAAATGCCAGTAAAAATACCACTAATGCAGCAGTATTGAAAGTTTTGTTGGAAATATATGAATTACAGAATCTTAAATCATCTTTCCATTTAGTATTTCCATTTTCAATCTCATACGATAGGAAAAAAATGCAATGTCAGTGGAAATCTGCACAAAATAAAAACTTCTAGCAGACACAACCACATATGAACTGGTCTATACAACTGAAATAGAAAAGTATTCACCAGGAGCCAGATGGGACCACAATAAAACTCCACCTTAACTACATGCCCTTCAAAGCATTTCAGTTTAAAAGCTGCTTTCACTGTATGGTAACCTGTAATAAACTGACAGCAGTCAGTGGCCTAAAAAATTTTTAGGCACTAAACTACATTTTAGGAAATCGCTTTAAGGACATACACAGAAATTTATTTCCTCTAAAAAGAAAATTTAAATATTTCTGTACTTGCTATAAAACTCCAACTAATGCATGATATAGGTTTCAGTTATACCAATGATTACTCTTGCTCTTTTACCATTCTGCTTAATTCCAGGTTTTAAAAGTTCTTCTGTTCTGAACTAGGTGGCAAATATACTACAGCAAACAACAACCTCGCCTTACCTTCTGTATGGAATTTGCACTAAGTATAGATAACGTTGTAATCCAGTTCAGGAAGCAGAGATTTCAAATTTGTAAAGAAACGACAATGAAAGAACAATTTCAAACAAAACTCTTCCAATTGCATTTATGCTGCAAACTAGAAGTTTGGAGTTATTTCTGGCAGCACACCAGTCCAGCAAAGTAGCATTTTTGTATCACCTTCTGGAGTGCAAGCAGTTTCCACTTCTTTCTCCCATACTTCACCTGGTGTCAGCACCTTTCTTTACCATAATTTAAAAAACAAAAAAGAAAAAACCCACAACACCAACCTACGCACTTAGCAAAGAAGCAGATCAGTTTTGGACTAAACTGAAATTGTTCTTACTATTCTTCTTCTACAGCTTTGCCTGGAGAATTTTCAATACGTGAAACTAAGAGCAGATTATTTTTTCTGCCTGAATACTGACGGTGTTTTCTTTTAATGAGCCTTGCCTAAAGATTACTCACAGAGACAAGAGAGTCGTACTTCAATTCCTCACATTAACTTGTGCACTGATTCCCAAAACACATGCTTATTACAAGCAGTTCAACTGGAAAGACTAATCCAAAGCAGATTGACACATCATCTCACATCCCACTGAACAGTCCCGTTTTCTGCACCAGGCTGTCACCAGCTTTTGGGCAGGAGACCCAGAAAGATGTCACATCACCTTCCCAGCAACAGTTCCATAAGCCTCCCATAAGTGCCTACAGAACCATAACAGTAGGAGCAGCACACACCACCACATAACACCATCAGAGGCTGGTAAGCACAACATTCACATTCTCTTCTGGAACATTTTTAACATTAGTCATGAAATAGCTACAGTGAATGAGACTTGTAATACATGATAGTAGGGGAGAGGTTTGGCAATTAGGAGAACAATTTATTAGGAGTATTTGAAGTAAAATTCAACATTTTCCTCTATAACCAGTATTGGTATGGAGCATTTTCAAATCAGACTCAATTACTTAGATACACGTTTTTATTTCTCATGTTAGAAAATGTTCAAGTTAAAATAAGGTGCTGCAGCTATTCCTAAAAGAGGAAAAGGTTTCTGTATATTATTCAACCTAAAAAGCTCCATACAAACCATGTTCTTTTCCAGGTTTGTGAGAATCCATGGGAAGTTAGGGCAGGAGAGGCACAGCAGGGACACAGCATAGCTCCTCACCCGGCAGATTTAAGTACAGGCAGATACAAAAGCAGCTTCACTCCCACATTAATCCCAAGGGAGATTCTAACAGCCCAAGAAGACAAAGTAGTTGTGTTGAACTCCCAAGGACTGGCAGGGCAAGGTGGGCTGGGAGAGTGAGGTATGAACCAACAAATATCACAACTGACAGTTCAGCAAGGCTAATGTGACTTCTGCTACGTTTAATTTGAGCTACTACTAGAAGTCAAATTTTTTTTTAATAGAACACAAAAATCACATATCTTCTGCTCTCTCTCACCACTACAGCGCTCTTAAAAACCCAAACATGCCTGGATGTTTAAAGAGCTGGCACATGTATTTCTCCACTGCTGAGTAGAAGCAGGCATGAACTGTCAAAAGCAATTCTAGATGAAAGGTCAAAGCAAAGAAGGGAATAGTATCTGTTTCACAAAATACATTTGCTCTCTCTAGTAATGAAAGCAAATGACTCTATCCAGTGGTTCAATAACCTACTTCTATAATAGTTCCACATGAGCTGCCCTGGCATGGCAAGAAGCAGCCCTCATTACAAAGTATTTCCAATCACATGCCTAAGGCAGCGCCGAGAGACGTCACTTAGGGCAACGCATCCACTGAAACAGGTGCTGGGAGAAAAATGTTTCTGCTTTTTATGGAAGTGGAGAAAAAAGGCTTTCAGGCTATAGGGGCCCGAAGCAGGATGCCAACTAACTCGCTCTTGTTTTCTGACCTCCAACAGCAAACATGAAACCCTGAATCAGAGTCAAGAAAAAACTTGTACATGCCCTTCCAGAGAGCATTCCTGAATTATACACACTCCCAGACTGTTTCTAATTTTTAGAGGCTGACAACATAATTGCTAAGATGGTCATAAATAGCTTTGTCTAAATAATTGTATTCTCATTCCTGCACTCTCCATTCACATGGTAATTTTTAAAATATTTATACTTTTACTATCAAAATAATTCACTAAACTATCCAGAGGCCTTGTGGGCAAAACAGCTGTCAGATCCCATATCAGGTGGGCAGAAACAGCCTGTCCAAAAATTACTTGCAACTGTCACAAATAAAGTGCAAGCTGAAGACCACACTTCTATCAGACAGATGACTCAGTCCATCTGTTAGTATACTTAAGAACAAGGAAAGTAACCTGAATTCTTGTATCCACCTGAAAGAAAAAAAATCCTGCCCACACCACCAATTTTTCTCCTGAGATACAAGCAATTTTAGGAACTGTATTGCTTGCAGTTATGCATATCCAGTCTAATTTAACTGCCTGCTTGCACTTCCAACATTTTGTCAAATATTTCTCAACTAAATTAAGCCTCCTATTTCAAATACACCATTCAGGCAAGTATTAAAATTAAAGGCACAATTCCAAAGTTACCTTATGTATCCAACAATAACTTAATGTCACCATCAAATTGATGGCCTTGCTGCTGTGCTATTTCACCACCTTAAATAACTGCAGTTATTGCAGCAGACTGAACTGTATATTGTCACTAATAATGCTCTTTTATACCTACTTTCCTGGAAACCCCAGGAAACGTGTGTGGGTTCCTTCAAGAATTCCTAGTCCTAATGAAGGTACATGTTTTGTTACTTCTGTTGTGAGCTTTCACTCAGTAAAGAGTGAGTATGGTATTAGTTTTCTTAGCACAACACTTAAAATATAATGAAGGCTTACGAACCCAGGCATAAAATATGCTGACTTTTAAATAATAACGAGAAATGCATTCTGTAGCAACATATTTGAGCAGAAAAGCTGCTGGTTGTAAGGAAATAGAAATTTCAGTGTGGCTTAGAGACCACAATTTTAGCTACCTTTTTAGCTTGAAAACACAAGCAAGAACATGACATGACTTTTCAGAAATGCCAAAATCTATAACAATTTAGCTGTTTTCCCTATCTAAACATGGAATGAGATTCACATATATATGATATGCACAGTAGCCCATCATAAACACGAAGTATTTTACTGGGTTCTGGAAATACTTGAATTTAAAATTTCTTAAAAACACTGTTTCTTTCCCAGTTCTTGGGAACTTGGGTAAGGAAACCCGACTAAGCAGTCTGCTTTCTGACCAGCACACTAATGAAAAACAATTCTTTCCCACACAAAGAAATGGATGTTGTAATTCCAAGAGAAGGCTGTACAGCTTGATTTTTTAAAAGTCAGTATCTTGTAAATCTCATTTCTTTTTATTGGAGTTAACACTCAAAATGAGCCTGACATGGGAAAAAAAAAAAGAAGGTAATTCAGTTAACCTGCACTGTAGAATCCCAGCTCTAGCAGCAGCGTTGTGTTTACCAGCTTCCGTAATACAGACTTCAACATATGCTACAATAAAAGTCTGTTCACACACGCTCTTCTCGTACAAACACGATGGGAAGTCGTGCTGTGACTAGAACAGGGGCACCAAACTCTGCTGTGACCTACATCTTCACCACCTCTTCCCCCCACCACCTTCCAGTCAGCTGGTGAATGCAAACTCCACTGAATATGCCCATTCCTGGATACCTGTTATAATATAAGCGCTTTCAGGAAACTCTGTTAGGGGCAGCACTTGTGTCAGCTACCCAGAGTACAAAGAGAGCAACAGGTGTTCGTGGGAATCAGCTGTTTACCTAGGGCAGGAGACACAGATACACACAGCTCTATTCATGCTGGCTCCTGAACCAAGTAACTTCATACTTAGGCTAGACCATTTAACTGGGATATTTAATATTCAGAGTTCCTCCGCAACCTAAAACCCCTAACAGATGTTATTCAAATAGCATATCATTTCAATTTGAATACAAAGCAGACTTCTGCAAGAATTAATTCTTGTGTAGTGTCGGTGTTTGTGTCTTACAGAATTGCTGGTTATTTTAACGTTCAAAGATGCTCTTCACAACGATGTTTAGTATTGTCTGACAGTAGGAAAACCAGTCTGCTCTTTGGTAAATGACCAGCTAATCACCCAGACAAGACACAAGACCTTAACCCAAAATCATCAGAATTAGTTCAGGCTCTTGATGGCTGAAGAATAGCCAAAGCACAAGAAAGAAAGTGAGGGTGCTCCCCCCCCCTCCACACATCAGTTCATCTATTTTTTTTTTTTTTTTTTTATTCTTTGGAGCACCAACTGCATACTTACCTGCCCAACAGCAATGACACAATGCAGTTTACTCATTCCACGAGACCATCAATATTGTGCCAAAAGTATATTTTTAGTTTAAACTGTTAAGATTTAACAGCACCTGCAAACAGAGGAGCTGTATATGAAATGCTGGCTGCTTGTCCCATCTACCCTGTCACTCTTTACCCATCAGACCTTGCCTTGACCAGCAAATGCACATTAAAAGTCATTGCCTGAACAAAATACAGCATGAAGATATTGTTTAAACATGTTTCAGAAATATACCATCAACCATAGTCTAAACAAGTCCAAAGAGAGAGCACGCAGTGAAAGCTTGCCATTGTACTGGAGTTGGACCAATTAAACAAAACTGAGTGAATTTAATAGTGCCTCTATAGAGAGAAAATACTTCTTTAACCACATCATTTTTTTAGCCTGTGTAGTTTAATTGGTACAGCTTGTTTCTCTTTTTTCCAGAGGGCTGGAACCTAGCGTTCTGGAAGTGAGTTTCCTTTGAAACACCCCGTGACCACTCATCAGAGCCCCCTCCAAATCACAACTGCATCCCCCCTTCCCAGCTTGATGCTCCACAGGCACGAGCGGGTAGAAAGCTTCAAGGCCAGTAATGTATGCACTTACCTACATTTACTCACTGCTGCAAGTCAACTATTCAAACATCTAAAAAAGCAACCTAAGGGTAGGTTCAACCCAGACACTTTCCTGTTGTGCTGGTTAAGAGAAATACTTGTGCTCCCTCCGAGCTGGCACAAGTCCTAGCACACATACAGCTACATCAGTCTTGCTGCTATAGCTCACTTCACTCAGCAGCACCCGCTCAATTCAAGCACTTTTTGCCAGCAAGAAACCCAAACTTACACGGGGCTTCCCAAGGTATTTGTGCCAAGTCTTGCTCGATTAGCAGCATTCATTGTGCTAAAGGCTGTCAGGATAATTAAAAAGAACACCTCTGCTTGAAGGATCTGGATACAAACTGTAGGTTTTCCAAGCTGTAACTTTTCATTTGCAGGGTGTCTGACTTCTACATGAGCAACATGAATAACTGAAAATAAATTATCACAAGACAAAACAAAGCTTAAAATAACGTAGGACATAAATACCTACAGTTAACAAAGAAAACTAGAGGGAAATACAGGAACACAATTCTAAACAAAACAGCAGGGAGATTGTTCCCATGCTTCCCGCTGCAACGCTACCCTTTCCACTGAAGGTGCACTGAAAGAGGGGATCCTCATAGCACAAAAAATTTTATTAGGATTTCCCTGTAATTTACAGGGAATTCTAATGTCTCATCAGTTTTATGCAGCAGAGGAATTTGCCGACTTTGATCACGCAAATCTTGCCGGACCTCTACTCCAAAGGACCTCACGACTTACAGTCGTGTCTTTAAGACAAAGAAGCTTCATATCCAACTGTAAGGCAGACAATAACTTCCAGGCGGAAAAAAAAAAAAAAAAAAAAAAAAAAAAGGAAGGCATGAGTAACTCGTTTCCCCAGCTGTCCGAGTGAGGGGCAGGCCTACAGGGAGCACGGCGTCCCCGAGCAGCCAGACCAGCGCCCGGCCACCGAGCCGCATTTCTCACCGGGTCCTGCACCAATCCAGAAAGGAGATTATGGAAACAGAACAGGCGCTAAAAGCGAAACGGGGGGAGGACGGCGGGGGGAAGGGGGGACGGGCCGGGGAGGCAGAAAATCGCCTTCAAATGAATGAGCCGGCGGGGAGCGGGAGGTCCCGGCGGGAAGGCAGCAGGCACCCACCTCCCTGCCCGCCGCCCCCAGCCGCGGCCACCTCTGTGTTTACATCCCAAACCTCCAAACGCGGCACTTTCCCGGCTGCCGAGAGGGGGATCCCCCCTCCCTCCTTCCTCCCCGGCGCCTCTTTATTGATTACCGAGGGAAAAGCCCAGCTGCTGCTGCAATGCAACACGCGCCGGGTAAGGCGGAGAGAAAGGGGGGGAAAAAAAAATCAC
>VWZP01010155.1:106744-153491 GCA_013396995.1 Dicaeum eximium
GCCGCCCCCGCCCGCCGCGGCTTTTTCCCCGGCGGCGTCGGGAGTCGCCCCGGGGCGGAGGGGCGGGATGGGCTCCCGGAGAGCCGCGTCCTGCCGGCGTGGGAACACCGCCAGCCATCCGCAGACCCTGCCCCAGCCGGCCCCACGCCGCCGGCTCCGGGCTCCGGCCGGCCGGGAACCCGCCGGGTGCAGCGGTGCCGGGGCGGGAGGGAACGCGCAGCCCCGAGCCCCCTGCCCGAGCTCGGCAGGTACCGACAGGCGACAGCAGCGCGGGCGGTGGCCCCTCGGTGCCCCCGGGAACCTGTGGCCTAAGTCCATTTCAGCAATACAGCAATGTTATTTCTGCATCTTTCGGTAGCCCCGCGCCTGTCCTAAGTGCAGATTTACCTTCTGCTTTCGGTACCCGCAGAGGACCCAGCGCACTGTACAAATAACTTTAACCCAGCTCGTGTTCGGCTCTTTTCTGTGAACTAGCGAGTGAATACCCGTTCTCTTTCGTCTCGGTTAAAAGAAGTGATGAGCAAGTGTCTTTGGAATTCCCAATGTCTTTAAGCCATCTTGGTGCTTTTGCACCTCCAATTTCATTTTTCCCTAATGAATACCAGTGTTTTCTAGGGTCTAGTAGTAAAGATACACACGAGAAACAAATGTGTAAACATCTTCTTTATACGTGTCTAGACTTTTAGATATAAAAAATGAGGGAATTTAAAAAATATATATGTATCTCTGATGTAGGTTCCACACATTTAAGGGGATTTTACCATGAATCTCAGCTGTTTGACACCACCTCTTTCTTGATCAGTGAGGAGAGTTACTCACTGTCAATTAATGGTGTCAGTAGCACAGTAAGAGATTAACTAATCAATGAAAAAAATGGCCAATTGTTCAAAAACACTAGCTCAGGAACAAGGACAGGCTCTGAAACTGAAGCTAATGAAGAATAATTTAGTAAGAAAACATGTTTTTACTGGCATAGGGATGATGTCAATGAAAATGTTGCAGTAGAGGTGAATCACAAAATGCAGATGAGTAATCAGAAGAAAAGCGACATCGTGATCTTAAAGATTGTGTACCTTTGTCAACAATGTAAAGACAGTCTGAAAAAGGGACACAATTGAATCTGGTAAATAAAATTACCTTAATTGCTTTCAGCAAATGCTGAGGACTCTAATGACTGGCAGTAGACCTCAGTTCTTAAGGCACAATGAATTTTCTAAGGTCTGGGTTTCCTATCACCAGAACATCCTCCAAATAAAAGGTTTGGAAAGAAAGCCATTCTGGCAGTGAAAAGTGTCTTGAAGGCAGCCAAGCAGAAATGTTAAAATCTGTATCTAATACATCTCTGTATCTATATAGATACATCTAAGATGTATGTCTAATGGGCTTCAGCAGGTAGATCAGTAAAAGGAATGGCAGAGACAGTCAGAAGAAGGAGGATTTTGTTCAAAGGTACCAGTTGTTCTATAACAGCAAAAATCAGGATCATAATGTGACTGTCCTGATGCAACTGTCTGGTCTTATTAGTCAAACCTAAAAGAATTTTGACAGGTATATAAAAAACACTGAAAGTATGCCTGGGCTCCAGGTCTGCCTGAGAGGGAATGAAAATAGCCAGAAGCTGTTACTCCTGCAAAATAACTATTATCACTATTTGTGTTATATTACTTGGTGTTCTTAGCCAAATCAGATATGGTCATAGCTGGATTTCTCAAGACCTACTCAGTGGTACAATAGAATTTGTAAAAATGCCAGAAGAATCATTTTGCATGCTGGCATCGCAGATGTCACCAAGTGCAAAGTCATTTTGGACGCTAGCTTAGTCAAAAATCCCATTGAATTAATCTGTAACAAAATACTAAATCTGCAGCAACTCATATTAGCAGCAACATGAGAAGGAGAGGAGCCAAAATTATATAGGGCAGAAATCAAATTATAAACGTTGAGTGCCTCTTTCTTTCCAGGTCAATTTAGTGAGGTTATTGTCAAGAAATTAAAGTAGTCTAGCAGAAGAAGGAGTTAGTGTTGTGTACATGTTTATGGTACTGAATTATGCATTGAGAAATCTGCCTGCTCTCGTAGCGTGCTCCCAAGCCGTAATAGCTTGGTGTGTCCTGTGTCCAAGTTTAGTGCCACTCTCTGTCACCTCCCTCACTGACAGGATCCTCCAGCAGCACAGCATGGATGTCAATGCCCTCTGCATCCTCTCCCACTGCTCTCCCTTCTTCTGGCAAAGACAAAACCAATGTGGCAGAAAGCCTTCTGAGCTGGTGGTGTCACACGAATAACCTGAGGCCAGTGACAACCGACGAGGCAGAGCCACGTAATGGTTCTTCTAATCAGTGTCCAAGGATTGCCCTTCATCTCCTGGATCCAAGCAGCTCAGAACACCCCAAAACCACTTTGCATTCTTCCCTCCTGAATTTTCTGCTGCTCAGCTGCAACTGAGGACTGGAATTGAGATGCTTTGAAAAGCTAAGCCAACTCAGGTTGAGCAGTATGGTGGGCCTCCTCTTCAAACAATCTGCCTAATGAAGGCTTTCTGAATGCTACAGAAATGGCTGACCCAGGCATAAACCATAAGAGAATGTGCTCCTGTTTCATATCAGCCACATGCAAGAGGCTTGGCAGGCTACTCCTGAGAAAACCCAGCAGATCCCATCATATCTCATCAGTATGGATCACCCTTGATACAGGGTCATGAGGAGGATGCATGATGTTCTAATGTTCTGGAGACATTCAGGGAATCCAAAAGCTTCGAAAACCAGAGTAATTCTTTCTCCCATCTTCTCTGAAAAAAATCTCCCACTTTCCAAAGACACTTTCCAGTCTCCGTGGCTCCAAGAAGGAAAAAGGAGCTGAGATCTTCATATGACTTACAAAAGTCACTGTCCTAGGACAGCAGCTCATATGCAAGATTACTTTGGCTTTCTTCAATGACTGTAAATAACATAATGCAGGATACAGTCAAAGAAGTTTTTGGAGCAGGGGAAAGTGTTTTTTTTCTGGTGGTTTTGGATTTTTGAGGGTTATTGTTCTTTTCACTTAACATATTCAGAGTTTGGTTTTTGAGTACATAAGAAAAGATATTTTATTTCACTTGTTTGTATTATTTTCTATAGAGCTAGTATAGAAAGAAAACACATTTTCCTATATAATAGAAGTGAGAGAGTTGCAACAACAAAGCATGAGCTTTCTCTCCAGAGATAGTGAAGGGCTTTCCAAAAATGGTGGACTGAAAGAAAATACTCTGACAGTGTGCTTCTCAAATTCTCAGATTATCAAAACAGAAATTATTTAAGTAATTGAACATATTATTCTCATCAGTGATTATGTTAATCTAATTTATAAATACATCTTTTGCTCTGGACTAAACACAGAGCTGACGCCTGAACCATTTTTTGAGGTCACGGTTAGTTGAACAAAATGAAGATCCAGCTATTATATAGATAGTTAAAGTATACTGGCTAGTATAATTCTTCCTGTCCTCTTCTTGCTTTCCCTCAACCCCAAGTCATTTTCAATTTCAGGTTGCCATGAGTCAGCCAACTGCTGAAGTGTTGCATAGCAGATCATTAGAGGAAATGCTTTCAACTAAAAACTCCTTAGTTTTATTTTATTTATGAAATTACATAGCTTTCCCTAACTGCCTTCTGGGGAAGGGGGAGTAAACTATCTCTAAAATTCTCTAGGAATGCTAAAATAAACAATTATTGGCATGACTCAGCAGATAACAACAACAATAGCCAAGAAGGTCTTTTTTTAAAGGAATAATAATTTTATTCTGTTGTAAAAAAGGCAAAACAATATCACCAGCAAAGGAAGCAAATCTTTTGCTATCAAACACAGTCCTTTGACTCCTAAAGGTGAAACTTGGTCTTCCTACCAGCACACCCTGCTCCTTGTTGTACAAGTAAACAACTCCTAGATCTTCCATCAGGCACCTCCAAAGGGGAATGAAAACAGCAGCAGGTCTTTCCACCAAGGTTCCTACAAGTACCCCCCCAATGTCAAACAGCATCAGCACATCAAACCACAAATCTCTGTAGATGTGAGCTGGGGGGAGTATGGGATGTGTCTTTCAGGCTGTTCCCAGAAGACTCAAATATTTAAATGAAAATTCCTTGTATAAAAAGGGATTGTTTTTTCCCCCCTAGGTTTACCATGAGAAGAATTTGTATTGTGCTGCAGGCTATTCAGTGAGGGCTGAAGTATCTTTTTGTGTAAGTAATGTCTATCAAGTGTAAATCGATGTGTTGTGTACTTAGTGTAAAAATGCTTTTCTGACACTCAGATAAATTATGATTGTTGTTTTGACCCTAGTCTTTCATTTGCCTCCACTCAGCTGCTGACTTTTGTGGTTTCTGAGATGAAATGTTGATTTAGGACCAGTGCAATTGCCCAATCTCATCTCTTCCTTTCCATCTAATTTTATACTCTTATCCCCTAACAGTCTTATTTGCCACCACTCTGCATTCTTCTTATGCATTACCAATAAAATGTATTCATTATGTCCTTCTCTCTCCCTTGCTAATGTCTTAGAAAAATTGTACTCTGCTGTGTTATCTTTTGCTGGAGCAAAGTCAAGGCACAAAGCTGGCCCAGGATTTGGTTAAGATTGTCTTGAGCCATCTTTTCTTACAACTCTAGATGAGTTATTCTCTGAGGTCCTCAGTCACAGCCAAGGATTTGGGCCATTATTAATTAGTTATTATTAATAATTGTTAAGTGCCTACAGTGCTCTTGTAGCATAAAAAAGGGCAGGCTTCATGCCTCGAAGAGCTCTGTAGGGGATGTCTACACTGCAGTCTCCCGTGTCTAAGCCAGCTTTAAAATACTCAGGTAATATTTATCTGGTGCTCAGTGCACTCTACCTAAAAGTGCACTGAGCTCTGCAAGCAGCTTCTACAACCCCAGCTGAGGTTTGACTTCACCAGAGCACATTCACTGCACTGTAGTCCTTCATCCTGTCTGAGATTAGGCAGGCAGATGCCAAAGGAAATGGTGTAGCCCTTCAGTTGGAAGCCTGTACTGAACTTCAACTTAATGTTACCTTGCACTACCCTGGGGTTATTTTACTCAGACCCTATTGCAAATGTGTTCTGCATTTTGTCCATCTTTCTCCTTTCTCCTCCCTTCTATTTTAGATGAATGACAACACACTTACTATTGCTGGTAAGTTTTCATTCACTACAGAGTTGGAATAACTTACGATGGAAGTACTGTCCTAGTTATAGATAAATGACAACACTTTTACTATAGCTGGTTAGTTTCCATTGACTGCAAAGTCAGAATAACTTGCAGCAAAAATAATGTCCCGATTATAGATGAATTACAACACTTTTGCTATTGTGAGTGAACACCTGTGGATTGCAAAGCTGTTAGTAACCTACAATACAAATATTGCTCCAAGAAAGGTTGCAGCTTAGTCAGATGATAACCTTTTTAGTCCTTTTCCAGCACTGCAGATTCTGCTTTCTGGCAATAGCCAGTTCCATAATTTGGATTTCAAATTTAGTAAGTGATAAATCATGCATGAGACCCAAAATATACAAAGCAGCAGTTGCAAAAATATTCTTCCTCAGTATTTTAGAAAGAACATCACCATTTTTTTTGCCAAAAGAATTAATGTTTCTATAAAAAGATATGTGAAGAAACGAGCTCTTAAGAGATTACAACGCTAACATATGCCATTATTATTACTATAACTAGTTAGAAACTATTTCAGAATGTAGATATACTCTATAAAATCAATGAGAAGCAATTCCTAGCAACTGGCCCTAAGTCACACTTCCAGGGCTAGGGATCTGTATCTTAACCATAATGACTCTCTCTGCTGAGTATTTATTTATTCTCCACTTCCTCTGTTAGTTCAGCTCCCATGTGTCACCAATACAACCACATAAACAGTGATGGATTTTCTCCAGCTCCTTCCACCCTCAGACAGCACAGAACCACCTCGTACCCTATTTCCTGTGTCACAGGTTTATTTCTAAACAACTCATCCTGAGTGTTTGACACTGACGGGTGTGCTGCAGTCAGGAATTCAGCTACTACGGTCAACTGACTGCTTTCCAAGAATACCACTCACTAAAAAGCACTGCTGGAGACTCTACATTCAAATCCTTGCTGAATGCTGGGCTTTCTTACTGGTTAATAAGGATTCATCTTCTGGAGAGTGTAAATAAGTAGAGGTAGGAAAAGACCAATAAGAATTCCCCACCAGGCTTTTACCAGAGTTTTCAAAAAACAACCTTCAACTATCTGGAACACATTTTACTGTCAGAAGTTCTTCTTTGTAAAACTTCCCTTGTTTCTCTTAGGCTTACTGTGTCTAGATAAATCTTATCTTCTCTGGGTTTTTTTTCTCTTCTAAATAACTGTAAATTTTATCACAGGCTTCTTCAGACATCAACTATCCCAAAAATATCAACTGCTCTCTGTCACTATACAGATGTTTTCATTGTTCCCATAGCTCAGTTTCTCAAAAGCTTCCACTAACATTCTGTGGTGTTGTTCTAAGCTCCCTCCCATGTCTCTAGTCCTGGGCACAAAACTAATATCTTTATTCAAGGTACAAACAACTGCTCTTTGCTTCTGAACACAGAAACAGAAATCATATTTCATGAGACTGTTTCCACTAGAGTTGTTGTCAGTCTTAAAGATTCTGTGGATTTATAATAAAGGACAGGTTGCACCAACTGGAGACAGAATGATTTGTAACCTTAAGAGATGCTCAGACAGTCATTTTATTTAATTGTCATGACTGGTTGAAAATTTCTAACCTTCCAATTGTGAATAGAGGTTGCTTTGTGCAGGGAAATGACTCTTCTAACAATGATCCATTCATTCTGTTGTGACTACACCAGTGGGTGAAGGGCAAATGCCAGCTTTGAATGTTTGTTGTTTATTATTATTATTATTATTATTATTATTATTATTATTATTATTATTATTATTATTATTATTACAACTGTACTAGGGTATTGGCACATCTGCAAAGAAATAAAACCCTTCCATTGCTTACCTGTTCATGGTTTAGAATCATCCTAAACTGGTAGCAGCCATAACCATTAGCATCTGATAGGGTTGGTTTATTCCTAAAATCATCAGTAAAACCCTCCAGGAGCTCCTGGATAAACTCCAACAGAAAAAGGAAGCCTATAGAGGGTGGAAGGAGGAACAGGTAGAATATAGACAAAATTGTAGCCAGGGATCAGATTATGAAAGCCAAAGCCCTGATGGAATTAAACCTGGCCAGGGTCATCAAGGAGAACAAAAAAAGCTTCTATAGGTACATGGATGATAAAAGAAAAACCAAGGAAAATGTGGACCATGTCCAGAAGGAAATGGAAGACCTGGTTACCCAGGTGGGACATGGAGAAGGGTGAGGTCTCAATGAAGTTTCTGGCTCCATTTTCACCAGAAGGGGCTCCAGCGACACCAACCAAGTCACAGCAGGCAAAGGTGGTGACTGCGGGAATGCAGAACCACCCAGTGTAAGGGAAGAACAGAGACCAGAGCATCTAAGGAATGTGGAGGTGTACAGATCCATGGAACCTGATGAGATGCATCCGTGGCTCCTGAGGGCACCAGTGGATGAAGTGGCTAAGCCACCACCCATCGTATTTGAGAAATCGTGGCAGTCTGGTGAAGTTTGCAGCTGGTGGATAAGGAATTGGCTGGATGGTCACTCCCCAAGAGTTGTGGTCAGCAGCTCAATGTCCAAGGGGAAGCCAGCGATGGGTGGTGCTCCCCAGGGGTCAGCATGGGAGTGAGGCTGTCCAACACCTCCGTCAGGGACAGGGACCGTGGGTGGAGAGCCCCCTCAGCAGTTTGCTGGGGACACAAGCTCAGTGGTGCTCTCAACATGCTGGAGGGAAGGGACACCACAGAGATCTTGACAGGCTTGGGCCCACGTGAACCTTATGAAGCTCAACAAGGCCAAGTGTAAATGTCCTGCACCGGGATCTTGGCATCCATCCCTGGAAGTGTTCAAGGCCAGTTTAGGTGGGCCTTTGAGCAACCTGGAGCAGTGGAAGGTGTCCCTGCCTGAGGCAGGGGGGTGGAATTAGATGGTCTTAAAGATCCTCTCCAACCCAAACCATTCTAGGATTCTGTGATTCTACAAATATGAGCTGATGTGTTGGTAAAAACATGTTCAGATAAAAAATGCTAGGAAGATGCCCATCTCTTTCCACAAGAGGTGACAGATAAGGTGAAAAAAGCACAACTGAATGGGAATCTATGCAAGGTTGCAGGCCTGTTCCTAAAACCCAGCAGCAAGAGCAATCCTTGTGTGCTCCTTTGGAGTTATGGCTGAGAACAAGAGCAGGAAAAGAAGTGGGGCTTTAACAAGAAGGTAGTGAGGTTATAATGCTAAAAAATTGATAAAACCCTGTAGGAATTCATCAGCATTTGTCCTGAGACAAGTCATTGATCTACAAAGGCAGGGAATGTATTTTTTTAAAAGGAATTACCATATAGTCATGTTTCATAGACCATTATTCTAAACCAAATCCAGAGAAAATATAATACCATAGTCTGTCTGGCATTGTAGAGGTGGGCTTTGCATTTATCAGTTTAATTTTGGCTTTAAAAGCAAAGGAGGCCAGTTACTTATTCTGATAAAGCTGCTGTGCATTTCCCTTCCATCTCTTAACTTCATGATGAAAACTCAAAAGGAGTTTTAAAACAGACACATTACAAGATTCATTTGACAAAAACCATAATCAACTTCACGTTCTTCTCCATTATGTGGAACAGGTGGAATGCCCAGAGGACAGGTGAAAGCAGATATGTGCCTCCTATCCACCAAAGCACAGAGATTCCTGCCTCATAATGGTCCTTTCAGGCTGACCATGCTTGTGGTGACCCAGAGCAGGCTGGAAGCTGCTGCAGGCTTTGCTTGGGAAGGGAGAGGAGTTAGGTAAAGCTCAGAAGATGAACTAGCCCAGGGAATTACAGGGGGATTTCATGCATGAATCAGATCATGTTAGGTCACAGCACACCATGAGAAGTGATGCCTTCAAACCAGAAAAGCATTGCTTTGGAATCCTGGTCTCTGACTTGTACACAGATGTAGGAAATTTCACTCTACTTAACAAATTCTGGTTGCATTCATATGTTAACTCAGAAAGAGGTACTCTTGCCTCCACTTCCATTCAGATTCCTAGGAAAGCCCAAAGCTGTTGATTTTTGGGGGAAGATCAGCCTGGTATAGGCTGCAGGAAAGTCTTGGACACAGAAGTTCTTCTTGAGCACAGCTAAATCCATGAGCTTTCTCTACAAAGCTCTTCATTTGTAGTATTTTCAGGCAATTTTTGGAATGGATCTTTTAAGTCACAGAAATAAGCAGGCTCTCCTCATTATCACTGCATTACAGCCTCACCCAGGACAGCAATGCTGGTTCATGTGCTACACAAGTACCTGACCTGTTCTCTCTGTGTGAGTTAACCTTTAACATAAATCAGCTGAGATTCTGACCCACATAAACTGTGACCTTACAGCAGGGCACAGTTCTTCTTCTTCCCTTCAGTTTCAAACACAGCAGCTCATCTTTTCATTTACATGAAGATCTTTTACATCAATTACATCTGAATTTTACGGTATAATTAAGATCCCTTTGCACCAAAAAAAGTGGTTCAAAATGCATTAATTAATTACATTAAATAAGCACACAAGAGACTGCCTTGCATTTTCTGTTCCTCATCTAAGAATTCTGTGAAGCCAGCTGCAATTCACAAAATTGCTCAGCTTCACAAGCAGTCCTCCCTCAAATTCTTATGCCTTTTGGACATCTTACTGGTTTCTGTGAGGGCTCTCAAACAGCCAAAAAGGCGTTTCTCTTCCTATATCCTGCTGTGTGTACCTTTTCTAAATCCTTCACAACAGGTTTTCCTGAAAAGCTGAGAATTTTCCATAGCCAAGGTTTTACCTACAAAGTTCTGCAGACAGACTCTCCTGAGATGCTGACCTCACTTGTTTAATGATTTCTCTCCAGCTACTACATTCTTACAGCAGCTGTACAAAGGAGCTCTGGCTGGTTGAAAGAACCAGGGAAAGGCTTGTCCAAGTGTATTCAGGGGACTTAAATGTAACAGCAGAAGCAATCCTGTTAATCCACAAGGCAATTTAAAAAAAAGCATCCTAAGTGTCCAGGATTTTATCTTCACTGTCTCTTCTCCTGTTGTTATGTAAAGAAAAATTTTATTTAATGTTAAATTCATTATTATAGCTGTGACAGATGGGTATAGAAACTATGGAGTAATTGCAGAAAGGTGGTCATTAGTAGGGAAAGACAGAAAGGAATGCTTTAGTTGGAAACAGTGATCTCCCATAAGCCATCAAAATGCCAAGACTGCTGAATAGTCACTTCAAAAGACAGATTCTTTACTCCTATTTCACTTTACCATGGGTTTGTCCAAATGGGAGTATTGTGCAGAATTCTGTTTTGCTGGTTTCTGGTGTCTTCAGCACAGGGGAAATAAATGATGAAGAATCCCCATGCTCATCAAAAACAGACCATTTGCAAAGCTTACTGGGAATTTTTGTGAAAGAAAAGGGAAGGGTTGGAAGCTACAACCACGTGAAACACAAATCACAGTCCATGTTGAGAATACCTGGCTGGCAGCACCCAAAAGGCTGGAGGGATGGATCTGCTAATGCCATATAGCATATTCTCCTTCTGCACTGCCTGTTTGGCTCCTTTGGGATGGAAGAAAAGATAATGGCAGCCTTTGGCTTCATGCCTGTCATTGCCATGACACTACCATACGTTCCCTTCAGCACTGTGTATGTCTTCCTTTACCTCTCAGCAGCAGCAGCAGCATCAGTTACTCAGCAGGAAATGTCTCGAAATAAGCCTTTCATTTGAGGAGTCTGCCAAAATGAAAACACTTTTAGAAAGAGAAAACTGATCTGCTAAACAGAAATAAATCTGAAATTAACTGAAACCAAAATCACATGTTTCCCCCCCTACACCCCCACCCAGGTCTCTGGATGTTGGAAACCTTAAGCTCCATTCTGAAACTAAATTAGTCTGAAAAGTGACCTCAGACTCAAACTTTGGCGGAGTGGCTTGAGATGATATGTTCTCTACTTAGATATAAATGCACAACTTTAGATCCCCTGTACTCACAAGTTGTTTCCTAGAAACACAATCTTATGATTTTCCATTCAATTAGATTGCGTATTTTAATTAATTCTCTAGTCTTTCTCTGGAAGCAAATCATCAAATAGAAGAGACATCTGCACTGTTTTAATTGACTTAAATAGAAATAATGAATGTACAACCTTTGGGTTGATTGGACACCTGGATTATTTCTCACTTAGAAAAATAATACATCTATCCACAAGCAAATTTTGGGAAGAGAGAGTGTGATAATTTCATTTTAAAAAGCATTAGGAATAAAAGTGGGCTAGAATTACACATATTTACTGAGTAGAGCCTCTACTCCATCCGCTGTTAGGGCTTCACTTTGAAGACTGAAGTGAAACAACATCAGTTTATTTCTTTCTGAGATAATAGAGGAGAAAGGAGGATCTGGTCCATGCATTTAGCTATAGACTATCTAGGAATTCTTCTAAGTAAAATACACCAGGATTTGCAGTTGCCACCTTTATTCCCTCTGACAGAAATAATTCCACTGAAATATTTTTTTCCAGAGACATTGGGTTTACATTTTATTAAAAGCATAAAACTGTTGTTATATCTAGAAAGCAAGAAGCCTTTCCACAAAAGAGTACCTTGAACTAATTTTTGCAGAATACAGACCATTTACTTCACAAAATTAAACTCTTGTACTTGGAATTTCATGTACAAAACACAAACCTCGGGAACAATTCCCATAAGGATTCATTTAACAGGCTTGATTATGTGGAAAGGGCATAAAGCAACCAAAAACCTAAAATGGCTGCTCGGCATTATATTGTTCTGTGGCTGCAAGAGTGATTTACAACTATGCATTTTCTGCCCTTGTTTCTTTAGCTTAGTGCTGAATTATAAATGAACAACTGGATCCTGGCATTCTTCTAGCTCGCAAATAAAATTAACCTGTTGGAGGGACACTTTTTAACACGTTCAGTCAATGAATTCTTTATAAGGAAATGCTTTATTTGAAGAAAAAAGACCCCAACCCATCTCAAACCTTTCCATTTTGCTCTTAAACAAAGAGTAAAGATAGCTACACTTAAAACCAGGCCAAACAGTTGAATGTCAGCTTTTTTGATGCAGTTCAAGTAACTATGGATAACCAATTCACAGAAAAGGCAACTGGTTTGCTTTGTCTTGATTTGAATTTAGATGTGCAGTAAATTTGTCCACTGATGTAGGTATTCAACAAGACATGAGGTCTGCAAAATCACTTTCAGTCTGCCTGACAACATGAATCTTTTTGCCTGCTCAACACTTGTGGTCTGTATCTGTTATTAAATAATGTACACAAATACTGCAACAAACGAATCATAAATAATTACTGAGCGGTTTTTTTTTAATAGATGACGCAAATCCCTGCCTCAAGGGCTTGCTGTCTACCTCAAAAATGGGCTAAAAAGATGGAAAATTATACACAACACCAGAAATTAGCAGTGGTCTGGCACTGCTCAGTACTCAAGGTTTGAGAGAAGACGCTGGTATGAAGGAAGAGGACACAGAACTGTGAAGTTCAAAGCCAAGAGCACGTTAACACCAAAAAGCCATCCAAGTTTTACTTTCATACTGGGTGTGATCTCAAGACCTGCTGGAGGGAGAATCACGAGGCAGACAGTCCTTGCTGTCCTTGCTGTATGTGGAGCTCTGTCCCAGCTAGAGCTGAATGTTTATCATTAAACAGATGCGTGCCTAGGAAGGTGTGACCAATCTCAGAGATGCTGCTGTGCTTCGTGTTTGCAGGCTCCCAGCTGGGCATGGAGCTGGTCCTTGTGCCTTTCCCAAAGCCTCAGCATGGGGCTGTGAGTGGCTCTGGGGGGCATTCCCAGGGGTTAAGGCAGACTGGTGGAGATGACTGGCCGGGCACTTTGCATCCTCTGACCACAGCCGCCAAAATAGCTCTCGAGCTGTCAACCACAGCCCTGTGGAACAGGGAAGGTTCTTCAGCTCTCTCCTTGTATTACAGGCCTGGATTAGGCTGATTTAGCCTTTTTTTTTTTTCCCTGTAAATAAGGCATCAGGATCTGCCAACAACATTCCTCCCATTTTATCTGATCTCATAAGAATTATTTTTAGTAAGAACTGGTTTGCCCTGAAAGAAAGCTATTCTCTAAAAAAAGCTTTGTACACTTAAGACATATGGGACAGAAGGAAGCCTGCATCTAGCATTACTTTTTTCTTTCAGTCACCAGAAAAACCCTGAAATTGCCCTTTTTAGCAAAGAGAAAAGATAAATGGGTTCGTTCTGAATCAAAAATAAGAGATATGTCTTATGCCATTCTTGACAACCTCTTCTGAAGTCTCATTAGCTCACAGAACATGTGCACAACTCCTACCTCTAAGAAATTTACACAGGTGTAATTCCACCAAAATAACAGTTGAATAGCTGTAGTAGAATGAGAGCTATTTTTGTCACTTCTCTCACAAAAATTAATTTAAATAGACACTTTGCAGAGGTAGCAGCAGCCAGTCCTCCTTTCTGACAAGCTTACGAGCACTGGAGACATTGCTTGGGGTCATCATACTCTGTATTTTGGTGCACAGACTTAGTGAATGGCATGCATGATACGCTTACTAAGCTACTTTGGATAAACATGGAAAAAATCTAGTGGTGTAGCTGTCACAGACCAAAATGGTTTCATGTGCTCTGTGATTTGAAGGGAGATTCCTTTGCTGTGTGTCATTTACCTTTTATACATTGCTGCTGCACAGTATTTCATAACCATTCATTCCTTGGATGCCCACACTGACATTGTTATATACATATAGGCATAAAAAAGTGGGAACTGTGCGTTCTGACTCGACGTCACGTTATAGTCCACAAACAGCTTTATTGCTCTTTGCCATGTTTGGGAACAAAGGCAAAGGGATGACGTATGTCTCACAGCAGAACCATTTCCTTCTCACACTTGGAAAACAGAGCTCTTCTCTTTTACATATGGTTTATGTACACATGCGTAGCCTTGGGACATCAGGATCTGAGGAGAAAAACCTCTCATGTTTCCTATGTAAATCAGTGACAGCCGTGGTCATGTGCTAAATGATGAATAAGCTGGCATGGTGGAGTCAGCAAAAAACTTCCATGCTTTAATTTCTGACATCATTTCTCAAGCCGTGATCCTGCAAGTCATAAGGATTGTTGAGTAGGTTGGGCCCTGTCGTGAATGAACTGTTGGCAGAACTAATACAACAGCAAACAGCTTCATAGATAATTTGGGAAAAGAACTGCTTGTGTCTCTCTGGCATACAGCACAAGACCCCCTCGCTGATTCCTGCCTTTCCTGGCACACCTGGAACGCACCCACTGTGCCTCAGTCACTGTGCACTCCTTCAATCCATTGACACCATGGGGAGAGAATTATGATACAGCAGGAATTGAAGGTAATGTGGGGATCTCCCTCCTGCCCTTGTGGCACTCTGAAACCACCCTGGGATGCCTGTGTCTCCATTTCTGCCCTCATGGTGATAATTTCCCCATCTTAGGAAGTCTGAGAGCCTGTAAATGTGTTTAATGTGATCTGAGGTCGCCGGTTGCAATTTTCAAAGCAGATGTAGCTATTTTGTAAAGGAGACGGTGACATTATGGATAATAAAGATAAGGCTTCCCGTGGCTGAGGGTTTTACAGTCTCCATTTAATTCACTGTTTTCTTGCTGAATTACAGTATTCCAACATTAGCAACTACTAATGATGATAGCTGAAAGTTATGCTGCTGGGTATCCACCTCATCTCAGTACTTTGGAATAAATCTAGCCCAAGTAACCCAAGCAAAAATGAAGGATATGTATTGCCTTAAAAACATTCTCATCCTTTCCTGTAGTAATCCCAGCCCATCCTTCCCCTGAAGGAGGGACAGATCACAAATGCTGATGTCAAGGAGGCAACTTTTGCTCCTTTTGCAAGCCTCTCAGTTTTGACCAAAACTCTGACAATTGCTTTTCAGTCATTGAGTAAAGAATGGGCAGGCTTGGATTAAACTTGTGTGCTGTGACAGAGAGCAGGGTGGAAATGCAAGGGGAGCAGCCCTGTGACAGGATATTTGGGGTACCTGGAGTACCATAGAGCTTGGAAGCAAGGGAGCCTAGGATGAGGTCTAGAAGAAGGAGCTCCTGGCAACTGGAATATGGCAATGGTGGGGACTAAAACCCAAAGATGAAAGGAAACTGAGAAACAGGGATGGAGACAAGGAGATGTAAGGCCAAAAGGGCTAAATTGGGAGTGTAAGAAGGAAAAGCTAGAGTAACTAGGAGTTGAACACTTCAGAGGTGTGTTAAGAGCTGACACTGTGCCTAGATGGGTTCTTCCCAGAATCTGAAATGGAACCCAGAATTTCTAACTTGCATATTTTTCTATTTTTCCTACTAAGACCCACTAAAAAAAATGGATGCCTTTTCTCCTGGCAGCCTGCACAGGGATGATACACTACTGCATGGTGAGAGTTGTCCGTGAACCTCTGCTTCCATCTGTGGATTTGGAATTCCTTCCAATGAAACAAATGGAACTGAATGTAGTAACATGTGAAAGGAAATCAACCTTCTTTCCTTAAAAAGCTAAGAAATTCTTCAATATGCACGTGTTTGTGTGTATATATATGCACACACACATAAAGTAGTGTGAAGGGAACTTGTCACTGCCTTCAGAAAGCAGGAAGTACAGGAATACAACAACTGGAGCCCAACCATTGCTCATCTGCTCTGAGCACTTCCATTTTTATCCAGTCTATTTCTTACACCTCGTGCAGAGGTTCCTCCAAGTCCCCTGGTGCTCCACGGTTACTTCAGCCTTTTATTCTTGGGAAGTGTTTGAGTAGTGGCAGTCCCTAAGTCAGAGATCCAGTCTCTTCATGGACAACTTCCCAATCTAAAGAATCTGGACTGTAATTCCATAGCTGGAACTTTTCACTGCAGTGCTCAAATAGAATTCAACCAACCCCCAGCTTATTTCGCTGTTCTTCCTACTCTTCTTCCTTTTATTTTTTCTTTGCTTCTTGGGCTTTTATTTCTTCTCTATTTTTTTTTCACACTTTTTCAACAAAAAATGAAAGCATTCTATATTTCTTCATCGCTCTTTTCCTTTCCACCTCTTCTGTTTCTGTGCTTCTTTTCCACAATTAGCTCTTTTTTTTTCCTTCTTCATTTTTGTTTCCCTCTCCTGTCAAAAGGAATGAAGCTTGAGCCTGGATCTTGCAATACCTTAATAATTATTTGAACCTGTATTATGCCTTCAGACCACCACTACAGTCACAAGATTTAAAATTTTCTTTTTTTAAAATATTTTTTTCTATAAAAACTGATCCTAGGCCATCTTCCAATTATGATATCAGTCTTGTAACGTTTGCCTGAATTTGCTGACATCCTGAAAGAATGATCTCAAAAGGTGTATTCTCCTGGCTGAAAGGGCCAGCAATGACACATCATAGTCATTAGCCTGCCCACAGCTGATTATTTTGGGGGTTGGAATGGAGCAAATGGAGAGAATGGAGCCCCCCAAGAGGCAAGATCTAGAAACAGCTGGAATAAAGATGTGCAGGAAGGATGAGGGGTTAGGAAAAGAAAATCCAAGGAGAAAAAAAGGAGGAGCTGAAGAGCCCAGAGGCAGAAGCAGCAGTAGCCTAGAGCAGAGATTTTCTGAGTGTGATGGAGAACAGGAAAATAAGAACTGATTAACTTTTAGTTATAACATAATTCTAATCCATGAAAAAGCCTCCTGGTGGTATCAGTATGAGAGCCAGTGATAACTGGGGAGATTATAATGAAACACTACAGCCTGCTTTCTTTTCTCCTCAGCTCTGCTCTATCATCTTCCTTATCCATGCCTGTTTTCCCTGCCTAGACCTGTCCAGCTCCTACAGGAGTTAACAAGAGCTTTGCCATCAACTCCAGGAGGACCACAGTTGTGAATTATTGTAAATTGAGGCCAGCCTTGGCAACAGGCTCACAGAAGGGTCAGTTCCACATCAGGAAGCAGAGGATGTTTCACTGACAGTGTTAATGCACTGTCGAGCAACAAAACTTCTGGTTTCTGGCGTATTATGGAGCAACATGACAAAAAAATTGCAGAATCCACAATATCATCCTACCCACAGTTTTCTACTGACCCTAATTACAGTTCTGTTGCTCAAGCTATATAATTTGATTTCAACAGCAGACGAAAAAGGCAGGAGCTCAGCAGTTCCCAGAGCGATTGCACAGTTTGCTGGACAAATGTATTTTGCTTCTGGTCAGGACTTAGGTGAATAATTAATTAGGAAGTTTGATGTCCAAACATGTCTCCAGTAGGTCTACAGAGCAAGAACAGTTAGTTAGGGCTGGCATGCCTGGATGCCACTCCAAATGTTGAAAGTTGCTGGCAGGTCTTTTCTCTAATGGCAGGTGGAGGCCACAGTGTTCTTGTGCTTTCCTTCCAAGTGTAATTTTCCTATCTTCAGAGATAACCAAAGAACTAAGCACCACTGGTGTGGTGGCACTTGGCCCTCCTCCATATAACAAAAATATCTGCTGGAAAAGGAAGATGTCATTTTACTCACCATTTGTATCTTGTTTGGGCCTTAAGGCATTTTGCCTTTCTCTTATTTCCATACAGGTACATTTTTGTTTATTTTGCCATTGAAGTCCCTAATCTTTTTTTTTTGTCTAATTGTTGTTGACATACAGCTGTAATGCACCACGAGCTGACTCTGCCAGATGAGCATTGCTGTGGTACAGTCAAAAGCTGCCACTCTCAGCTACTCTGTTCTTCTGAAGAAGGTTTCCACCTGATGCAGTAGAAAGTCTTTGCTTCCACCCCTGCAGAGACCTCAGTGCAAACCCAGTCCAAAATTCAGCTAAGGTGAATGTAAGTAGACAGTCAGGCTTTCCATGAGGACACTGAGGTGTGACACTCTCTTTACACCCAGGGTTGCCTGGCTGGCAATGACCTCCAGCAAAGCAGCAGGTGGGAAGCCAAGGCAGACACTTCTTTAGCTGCTGCAGCAAAATTCACCAGAGCTCATCTCTCAGCATGGAGTAGTGCTCTTGACATCAGTGGGAATCAGGCTTCCTCTGACTGAAAAGTAGCAAGGGACATGATTTTAGATTGTTACTGATTTTGTTTTGCTTTCAAAGGCAGCAAGATTAAAATTTGAATTCTAATTATGTGCCCTTTTTTTTTTTTTTAAGTCACAGCAGATAACTAATTCCCATCAGTGCCTTCCCTAAGATCAGAAGCAAAATTGTCACTAAAATATATTTCTTCAATTCCAAGCCAGTCATATAAGTACAGTGACTAAGATGAATCAGTTTCATGGTGCTTCTCCTCATGTGTTTAATAATAAAATAAAACCAAAAATTACTAATGAAATCCCAAATCCTGAAGGGTATTGAAAATTGCAGACTGTTGTCTGAGCTTGCACTCTGACCCCAGCTTATGTTTTTCTGCTGAAGCACAGTAAGCACACGTGATATTATACAGCAAATAAAACACACAATTAAGCCAATACATTCAGGCAGATAAAACTAATGAAAGGTTTAGCTCTTCTCAAAAATAATGTGCCCAGTAGAAGACAATCTCTTGAAGCATGTGGAATGTCTTAACATAATACATTTCCATGCTCAGATTTCAAAACTGCAAAATACAGACATTTATAGGTACGTGTCTCAAATGTAAAATAATCTTTTTGGAAGGAGCAGACAGTATCTTTTTCTGACACACTGAAGGGGAATAATGTTCATTGTTTATGCATTTGCTCAAGCAGTGGAATTTTACATGGCTAAACTTCACTTCATCAGATAAATATCAGTTTAAATTAGCTCAAAATCCAACTCAACATTCATTTTTAGATCACAGTCTTCAGAGAAACTGATTTATCAGGGTGCCTAAATCCAGATGTACTACAAATAAGCCAGGAAAGACAAATAAGCCTCTTGGCATAAAACAAATGAGCCGGAGGAAAAAGAAATGTGAAAAAAGGAACAGCTTAAGGAAAGTAAGAAAAAATCTGCCAATGAAGAATGCACAGTTTCAGATTCCAGACACTATCCCACTTGGATTTCCTCATGTTCCACCTTCCCTCCAGCCCTTCCTTTTTAATTTTTATTATTTTTTCCTTTACCATTGCCTTCTGGACCACCTTCCCTGCTTGCATCCATCAGCTCTCTAGTTTTGCATTTGCATTCCTTTTTAAACCACATCTCTTTAACAAACCTTATAAACCATTTGGAGTGCCTGAATGAGACCAGTCTGGAAGGACCAAAAAGCTTTGGGCATGGTCTGAGCAATGGTAGCTGCCTGGGTATGCTTTGAGCTCCCAACAAATAAAAAAACAATCACCCCAAGAATAGGATGTTAAAATGAAAAGCAGTTAACAGCAGACCCTTATCATCCTTCTCTCAGGTATATTGGTTTGCTGACTGTGGAGCAGTGAAGACTTTGTACAAGAGGAAAGTTTATAAAAGAGGAAAAAGTGAAGGAAAATTGAAATGTTTGTATGATACCAGTCCTGTCAAGAAACAGTGGCCAAGTGTTAGAATAACTACCCTTTAAGAAATTTGGGATTAAAGGTAAAATACTTCTGGCCAGAGACCAGGCCTCCTTAGCTGGGGAGCAGCCCAACAGAGAGAAATCCTTCTTCCTGCACAAACTTTCCCGTTAATGGTGGCTAATTAATCTGGTACTTGGTTAAAAATTTAACATATTTGTCAGGTCTGACTCAGCTCTTATTCATCACTATTTAAGAACACAACAGTGTCTCACTTCCATCCATGTTCATGTAGTCTGGCTTGTATAGAGAGGTAAATGAACTCAGAAAAGTTAGATCATGCAGAAGAAAGAATTTTATCCAGTAGCCCTGTGTGTAAGACAGTCAGTGCCACATATATTACCATTATACACTGTATTTCATTTTGCTCCTTTTGTTTCCTATCAGACTCCCTAGAGGCCTTAGTTTGTATTCATTCACTCTCTCAAACGTCTTCCCAGATGCTCAAATCCCACTTCTGTTATTGCTGTTTCTTTTAAATTTGTCTGGATCCCTTGTGCAGAGTCAGGACTTTACTGTTCCTTAGCTCAGCATTCTCCTGGCTGGACTCCAGCTCAGGTAATTATATCCAGAGCTCTCTCAGACTCCTCTCTCTAGCTGCCTTTGGAGAAGTTATTCTTCCTTTTCTTTCCCAAGCTGCTTTATAACACTGCAGATCCTGGGAGCTGATGGGATGTGTATTTTGGAGAGGCTGTGCATTATGCATTAGGGGTGAACCAACACCTTCCGCAAGGGACTGGAAGTACTGACACAGCTTCCTTTCTTTTGCATTTCAGTGCTATTTTAAGTGGGCAGTTGTCACACCAAGCAGAAGCTGAAGGACAAAAATTTGGTCCAGATGAATCTGTTGTTGCTATTTGGATGTGGAGACTTCACCCTCTAATTTCCTATTCTGAATCTAGCCTGGATTTGTTCAATAGCTGTTCAGTGGCTTATGTCACTTGAGCCAGTTGTCACAAGATGCTCACAAAAATAGATTCCTCACTTATTGGGAGAAATATCAATACAGAGGCTAAAGACAGAGCAAGTACTGCTAGAGGTAATGCTGCTACATCAACCAGGAGGAAAATTACAAAGCAAAAGCAGTAGAAAACTTAGTGTTTCAATGCCTCTGTTCAATCCAGCAGTTCTCTCTTTCTTACATTTATCCAGTGCTGGGCCAAAGACAGTTCAGGGTATCCTTTCCAATGAAAAGGATTCATATAAAATCACCAGGACTCTAAAACATGTAAGAGATAAAAAATACTTTCCTTCTTAACTGAGAAGCGTGAACCATAAAGTTAGGCAAATTTCAGAAAGGAAAAGAGATACATAGCAAAAAACAAAATAAAGAATCATTATCTACTTACTAAACACTGCTCATTTCCTGCAGAATATGGGCATCAGAACTGGCTGCAAGTACTTACGCAAGCTCATGTAACTGTTCACTGCAGTGTAGGTCTTCCAAGGCAAAGAAAAGGATCTTCACACATCAAACAAGTAAACTTTGATTAATTCTCACTCCCTCACCTTGGAGGAATTTGAGTTCTTGCTATCAGCAGAATTTTAAGCTGCTCCCTAGTCTGGGCAGAACTGCTGCACTCAGAAAAATCTTGGGAAGACAAATGATTCAGGAGAGGTCAATCTGTGCTCACAAGAAGCTTAAGAAATGCTTTCCTAATCTAAACTTGAAGGTTTTACTTTCACCATGGGCCATCTCTCAGGGAAGGATCATCAGAGGGCAGCCTCATCTACATGGCCTCACTTGGAATGGAGATAGGACCAAATTAGTTCCAGAGGACCCTTCATGCCCACTCTGCACCCACAGGGAAATCTTCCACACCACAGAAATTCCTACCAAGGAAAAACAATAAAAGAAACATCCATCAGATGCAAAAGTAATACAGAGTATATTCAGCATATTTTTGTTTTCTTTTCCCTCCAAATCTACAAGTTTTAAAAGCTGCCAGGTCCAGCTCAGCTTTCATGTTAAAAAATACCATTTATACCCAGTGAGGCCATGACTGAACTTGGATCATTTGCTGAATTAGGTTCTCCAGAGCAGTCACAACCATCACAGCCTTCATGTGATGATGTCCAGCCAGCTGAGATAGTTTCTGCACTTGTCCCAGAAGTGAACAGACGGGAAGAGAAGGAGCAGGGGTCTGTAGAAGTGTTCATCTGGAAGTTTAACTTGACCCTGCTGCAGAGATAAGTTAGTACAGCCTCTGTGCACTTTTGATGGCAGGACTTGGCCAGTGCAGAAATAGCTGGCACCAGGTTCACCTTCCTCTCCCTCTGCTAAACAGCCCTTTCATGCAAAAAGGAATTGACCCCACTGTACTCAGTAACATTTTTATCCTCCCTCCCCTGCAGTTCAAGGGTATGTGAGCAGTCATAAATCCAGATTTAAAGTGCTGTTGACTGCTTTAGAACTTGGGCAGTAAAGGAAATAAAGTAAGCACATAAGCATGTAGCCCTTGCACTGTTAAACATGGCATCTAGTGCTGGGGATAACTAAAAGCATGGCTGACTAAGGAACTAAGTAAGGCACTACTGTATGATTTATATCACATGGGTTTTTCTGTAATTTTTGTAAGTGGAAACTAGGATTAGGTGCAGGACATGTTTGCACAAGATAACAGGAACAAACATATTTTAGGATTCTTACTGCAATCAAAGCACTGGGGACAAGGAAAGAGTAAAAGTATACAGACACACTTGAGCATTGGAATTTTTATGAAGGTGAAATATTCACTCAGTAATGGTATCCATGTAGAATGGATGCTGTTGGCTTACATGATACCAGATGATTGACGATGGTGCAACATAAATAGCTAATGAGCATTGTAATCTGTACTATTTCATGCTTGTTTATTTTCAAGAGGTGATGTAAGAATAAAGCAAATTCTACAGCTTCATAAACTTTAGCATCTGTTTCTTTTTTCTGTTTGAAAACTTTAAATATCTAGCAGGTTTTGGGACCTGCAAGCAAGCAAGTAAAAATTGCTTCCTCATGTCCAGCTCAGGATTTTTTTATTAGTCATTATGAGTAAAGATGTCTAATGTAAGAACAGCAAGTTTAATCTTCCACAGAACCCAAATATTTCAAGTACATTGCTAATATTACCAGGTGAATTTGCATTGAACAGTGATATGGATTTCATCAAAGAGAAGCAAGGGCACTGCTTCTCTTTATGGAAGCTATGGATCAAATCTTCAAGAGCGCTGCCCCTCTTATTCTGCAGGGTCTTTACACACAGGGCAAGCTCACATGGTATAATCCTCACCTTCTTTTAGTCATTTAGCAAAAGAGCCTCAGACTGTTCCTGTACATTTCTGAAAATGTAGTGACAGCCTCCTGTTCCCAAAATTCATCAGGACAGCTATGTATTTTCCTAAAGAAAATACTGTCTGAATAACAAAACGAATGCTTGAACTACTACTTTACCAGACAGCCCTTTTTGGCTGTATGATTGCAAATGTTTGTAGATGAGTGAAACTGTTTTGAGTCAAACTTAAAAAAGAATGTGGAAATAACCATTAGCAAGCCAGAGGTGTCTGTGAAGATCATAGAGGATATATTGAGGGATATTAAGAGAGTGCTGCGATTCAGCTGGGAAAGATCAAAGAGAGGCAGATAACAGCCAGGGGACATCAGAGTACCATGAAAGTTGCTGAGGATGTAGGAAAAGGCTGTGTAGTGCTGTGGGACATAAGGGAAGCTAAATAAGATATGTATGTCAAGAAACATCCCAGGGTGATACAGAAAACCAGAGGACACATCCTCGTGGCAGAGCTGTCTGAGAAGGCCTCACAGTGGTGTGAGATGCAAGCCTCAGGATGAAAACCAGAGAAGGTTGAGAATTGCTGTGGACACAAGACAGCCAGCACGAAGGAATGTTACTGAATGCAATCACATCTAGAAGGGCTACAACTGCTGGGTAGAGCTACAAGGATGTTTGAAATAACAAAGTCAGGGTATCCCTATTTTATGGTGAATAACACATGATGCTGGACACCAGCGACCAATAAAGTTAAGTGAAGAACAATTAGAAATACACCAAGGAAAAACACATCATGTCGCAAAATGAAAAAAAAATCCATTGCTAGAGAGCATAAGGGAGAATATGGAAAATGCTTTCAGCAAAAAGCTCCTCAGCCTTAGGAACCTTCTTGGAGCAGCTGCTGAGCCTGAAGAAGGCTATAGCATGTTAGGGAATGAGAGAGCAACTGTAAGGTGCCAGAAACAGTGAAGCAGATTGTGAGCTGAATGACAAATGTGTAAGCTGCTGGTTGCTATAAGGGGCCACAGTGTCAGGAAATGTTGGAGCCTGCTGTACTGCTTCTGGAGGCATCCAGGAAGGATGCAAGCTGAAAGAACACTGAATAGGTGAAATAGCATCAAGAAACATCAGAGGAGACCATGAACACCTTTAAGCCTGCTCAGCAGAGGAATCCAGACTAAGGCAGTGAATTATTGGAGTGGCCACACAGAAACCAAGGCAAGGCTGTGATCTCCCAAGGGCTCAAGATACCAGGAAAAAACTTGAAAAGAATGCAGATTGCCAGGGGGACTGAAGAATCCTGCATATAAACTAGGGACAACTGAAAGCTGTGAGATTGTCAGGAAGCACAGGGTAAGGTCACACACTGAAACAACTCAGAAATGGTCTGGTTTCATGTTTGACTAATAGAAGAAAGATGTGACCCAAGATAATCCTGCCTGCTTCTCATTTAGAGAGCAGAACAGAACCCCTTTCAGTACTGTCTTAAAGCAATGAAAGCTTCCTGCTGAACAACCATACAAGGCCATGTATGGAAAATAGCTATCTATCCTATGTCATTCTATGTGTTTAAACTGGGCCTTGGAAACCACACGAGACCAGGAGAGGAAAACAATCTCTTCGGGACACGGGAAAATCTTAAAGGACTAAGTTTGCTTAGGTCTGTGTGCTGGTGCAGGGAGCCCTTCTGCCCTCCTCAGCACAGTTACAAGCAGTTAAATATCCCCAGTCTTTATCATGAGTTTATAAAATACTGAGAGAGAGAAAAGCAGCGTGGAAAATATGTTTTATTCATGCATTCATCTAACTCCAGAGCACTGGTCCTAAATAGAGTAACATGGCCAATGTATTTATAATTCACGGTGCCAACTGGCTCTGAAGCAATGCCTTGCTGGAGCCTGGGCAGAGCGAGGCCCTCAGCCCCCATCTGGCAACCCAGTTTTACAGAGGAGACACTCTGTTTGAAACCTGCTCCTTGCTGCACATCTTCCCCAGGGAATGCCAGGCACCAGGACTTGAGCAGCACAGCTCCTCGCTCCCTCTGGCACAGCTCAGCCCCAGGAGAGCCACTCCGCAGCCTGAGCTTGGATGGGGAGGTGCAAGGGGGGAGAAGACAAAGAGTTGTTTTTCATCAGATCTGCTGTGGAAGGCTGAAAACAGCCAGGTTTCCAACCTCTTTCCTTTGTTTGCCTTAGGACTCTCAGTTTCTATATCAGGCTCTGGTTCAGCTTCCATTAGCGCTTCCTCATCAACATCACTAACAATGGTTTCCTCACTGAGGGTATCACTAGGATTATACTTACTGCCAGAATCCTCTGGCACACAATCACTGTCTGAGTCAGAGCAGAGAAATAATTAACCCTCATGATACTTCTCTGAAGAATGAACAGAATACCTAATAAGATTTATGGGACATCAAACTGATTCTACTCCTAAGGAGAAAAGCATCCACTCGCTGAAGTTGTCATCACCACCAAGGAGTGAGGAGGTTCCTGAGTGGGCACAGGAGACATCCTCACCTCACCTTAGGCAACCTGCATTCCCTTCATTGAGTTAGTTACCTTACATGTCCAAACAGCAAACCACTTGTTTACTGCTCTGGCCCTGGATTAGATCATGGTTTCATTGCCTAAAAAAAACTATCAGAGTTGATGGATTCTCAGCTTCTGTGAAAATGGCCAGGCTGGAGGAAAGTAGGGCAAGACTATCTTACCTGAAATTACCAGCATTTGATTTGCAAATGGCCTTCAAATACTCCTGATTGTATTCTTGTTATGTAAGATTAGATTTATCATTCAACCTACAATTCCAGAACTGAAATACAACAGTTGAAAAATTTTCCCCACATATGGAGCAGAGTGTTGCCCCACAGAAGAGAAATAAGCACCAAAATATATACAAATTTGCATGCTTTTGCTGGTTTCAGCTCTAGAGACAAGAGTTTTCCTTCCCTCCAAAAAGCAATCAGTCACTTTAGTGGCAGACATTTGCAAGCACAACTAATTAACTGTCTAGGTCCAGAAGGATCCCCTCCCAAAAGCTGGTAATACATCTCAGTGGAGTAGAAGGATAGTAGCTGGCTGGGAGGAATCTCTGGAGAAGTACATATGATACAGATTTCTGTCTGAAAAAAAAACCAGTATTCTGCTAAGATCTGGAAGCCTCAAAATCCTTTCACTTCTGCTGGGAATTTAGTTCAAAGCAGCTGCATGTAAATGTTGCATAGCAAATGCTACACTGGCAAAACTTTGTCATGATTCTTGTTTCTAAACCAACTAGAATAAACTATATGGAAGAGGAGCTTGCTTTAGGGCAGCCAGTTTTACCCTGTTTTAAGCTAAAACTGAAAACAACCCTAAGGAAAAAAAAAAGAAAATGTTTGAAATATGTATGAGCAACTGCACTGACCTGCCTCATCTCTTTGTGCTGCATAAAGGGGACACAGATCGGCTGAATCTTTTATACAGAGAGATCTGGCCAGAGATTCATCAGAAAGCAGGCAGCTACCATTCCCAGTTCCTGTCCCTCCCAGCCAGGAGTAGGTAAGAGGCAGGGAGACAAAGCAAGAGGATCAGCAGCAGGCTGGGAATCGCCTGAAGGCTTGTCATCTTCCTCCAGGCCCTAAAACAGTGAGAGCAGTGAGTATTTCCTCCTCATTCATATCCCTTGCATAAGTGTTTCTGGTATCTGTGCGACCTCTAAACTTCTACCTCATTTAAAGGAAAGGGAAACTTTGTCAGTAATTCCTGAAGGAGGAAGATCACTTCAACCTTTGACTTACTTACCTTCCTACTCATTAAAGAAAATGAGATCAGTAAAAGTTGATAATGGAGAGAGAAAAACACCTCAGCATGAATGCAATGGTTAGGGCACATTGTAAATCTTGTTAGGAGATATCCCTTCAACATCAAGTTACAGCCATGGCATGGAATTTATGCAGATATTCTCCCTGCCCCCACTCCTAAACACCACCTAGATCTCCTTTCATATTTTTAATCTAATCCAAATCTTTTGAAAACACTAACCTTAGAGATTTGAGGTTAAAATTGCTCTGCAGACCCAAGCCAACTAAAGGGCCAGCTAATCCTTGCAACCTCCATGACAAAGGTCTTAACAGCAGCACTATGCTGGAAGTGAGGAAACCCTTCTGAGCACTGATCCCAGCCCTTGTGTATGCTTTATGTGGTTCTGTGAGCCCAGTACTACACAAGCTCTGGATCAGACACCTCTCAGAGGAAGCTGCCATACTGCAGACATCCAAGGAATGTGTGTGCTTGCACTTGTTCCAGGAATTGGCAACACAAATGTCAAGCATCCATTTTGATGCTAATTTGACCATGATTTGGATCTTTACCCCCACTAGCGCTTGACCAAGGACAAAGACTTGAACAGGGGAGCTTGAGGAGCTTGCAGGGTCTTTATTGTGCTGTGCATTCTTGGCCACAGCTGCCCAGCACGAAGTTCTGCCGCTGCTGTAACTCTGGGAAGAGGTACATGGGGAAACAGCTGCTCTGCTGCAGCTTCCCGAGCTGTGCCAGCCACGCTGCCCAGCAGGCCCATGGGCTGGAGTCCTCCTCTGCCTGCAGCCCAGGGGATGGGAGAAACTGCTGATTCAGATCCACTCCCCCTGCTCAGCCCGTCCTACTTCTTGTGGAAATTACCACCTCTTGAGATCTGCCTGCAGAGTAGGCTCATGTGGACACCCCCTCAGCTACCTCGGTCAACCCGGGCCAGACTTAAATGGATGCAGTAGGACGTTTTTGCCAGCCCAGTTTGATTGAAGTGGGTTGAGGCATACTTACACACGCATTTCTGCAAACACATCCTGAGAGGGCATTAATTCCCAGGAAAAGGCAATGAACAAGTAGCAGGGACTACCAGCTAAATCAAGAGACCGCTCAAATGAGGCTGTGCGAATTCAGGGACAGGCACGAATTTTCTTGGCAAACAGTGAAAGCTACGATTTCCCACCAGCTGCAGGTTGCTGCTCTCACAACAGCACAGGGGGAAGGGGAAGCCTGTTACTCTCACTTGAGCAAGAAGTCGGCAGGGTTCACCTGCCAGGAAAGTTCAGGCCTTGGCATTACAGCTGCTCTGTCTCCCCTTCTGTCGGCTGAACTGAGGAGGAGACAATTTCCATCTGGTCCACGCTCAGACTTGTAGGTCAGAATTAGAAGTCAACTTAAGTCAAAAATTCCGAAAGCCCTTCCACCCCAGCTGCAGTTACACAGCTCCAGAGGATTTGGGAAGGTATCACTGTAAGCATCTAATCTCTCTTGCCTCTTCTGGTGCTTTGTACTCCTCAATTACGTCAGCCACGGCAGCATGAACAGCACAGGTAAACCAGCCTTGAGTCATGCCTATCAAATAAAAAGCTTTGCTGCTTAATGATTAAGAAATCAATGTGCTCGCAGCATGTGCCAGCAGATGATCTAAGCCCATCTTAAGCAGGCTCAGAAACTTCACATAATGGTGATACAAAATCTATGAGCAGTTAATGCTAAGAGTGTCTGTCTGCTTCCAGAGCGGTTCATGAGCTGGCTACCAGATGTGCTCCTCTTTTCCCTGAAGGCCATCACGAGGACTGCTATTTCATTCCCAAATCTCAACAGCCAGCCTGGTGACAGCAGAGAGGCTGCTCTCTAACATACATCTCCTGCGTGACAGCACATCCATTTGAATACCTTGTTATGCTGAAGGAACTGAAGTGACCACTTAACAGGAAGGGATTAATCTTTCCAGCTATCACAACTGAGCAGCTTAACAAGAACACTGTCAGAACAGCATCCAAAAATGAAAGGGCACTTTCTGTTAAGGATAGAACACGGCCACAGGCAGGGATGTCTCTCTTGCCAGAGTAATGGCTATTGCCATCCATGTACAGACACTCCCAACAAAGCGAGATTAGACCATACTAAATGACACCATCTTTTAAACAAACTAGGTTAAAGCAAACTAGGAAACAATGCTGCCTCGGGCAAGGTCATTGCTCAAGTGTCTGGCAAGTGCAGATCACGGTGTGCCCTGATCCAGGGCCATGTTTGGAGTGTGCTCCTTTCACGGGAGCAGCGGCACTGGGGAAGAGGAATGAGGACAGCGACAGGCATCCAGGTTTTACCCTGTCCTGAAGCTGTGACTCGGCTGTGACAGACACCAGGACAGGGCCCTGGAATCCTGCTGCCCACATACAGCCTTAACTGGCAGGAACTGTATTTTAACAACAAAGTGTCACCAACATTTGATTATCCTGGTAGGACAATATGAGCCTGAATCACTCTGTTAGATGCTTGTGTCCAAAAGAATAGAAAACCGGCATTGATGTAATTAACAGTGTATGGCTCAACCTGGCAAAACCTCCAGCCAAGCTGTGTAAAACATAAAACCCCTAGAAAGGAGCCGCGTGCTTTGTGCTCCTTCAGGAGCTGTGGAGTGAAACCTGTGGCTCAGTCTGGCGTGTTATAACCCATCCAGGAGCACAAAGTGCTTCTCACTACAGGCTCGGTTCTCATGGGCACGCAGACTCAGAAGCCAGTGAGATGTCAAGACCTCGGATCTCAGTGTATTCAAGATTTATCTGCATCCCTATGCACATTTATCTGCATCCCTATACACATAAATGCCCTTTCAAAGTAAAAATAGCCCCGTGTGATTAAAGTCTGCATCAGTAGAAATCCCAGGCTGGTTTAGACCATATACACACAAGAATGGAATGTATAATCACAATGCCTGGGATTCTCCTTAACTTTGCTAAGGGCTGGGTTGAAGCTATTTTGAAAGAAGCAACTATATCTCCTTTAAGCATTAAGCATTCTTGGCAGTAATAATTGCCTTGTAACTAGCTCCTCATTAGCACTCTCTCAGACCTGAATTACTGTGCTAACTTTATGTTGCTCCCGGTCCAGGAATCCAAGAACAGGATTATCATCCTGGCACCAAAGTCTGCTCTTAATTATACTGTTACAGATTTAAAAAAAAAAAATTCCAATGAAATAAATGGAATGACTCTGGATTTAGAGCAGCATAACTGAGATCAGTTTGTCCCATTGTTTCCCATCTAATCCACAATTTAGCATGATAAAGCACAGTGTTCTATACAAAGCTTATTGTAGCTGGGAAGACCAGCTTGTTTTACCCACCAGCAGTATGTCATGGTGACAGATAACTGTTTTAATGAATTTAAAACTCTAATCTGAATTCCTTATCCAGGGGAGAAAAATAGGTTTCAAAAATAGTCGCAAAAATAAAAAAAAAAGGAAAAAAAAAAAAATAAAAAGGCACCTGTTTTAGATAGAATAAAAGCATAAATGTGAAGAACAGGAAACCAAATGTCTGACCCTGAGTGATGCTACGAAGCTGCAACTTTCATGAACTTTGCAGGAGTTGTAAGATCTCCGTGGATGATATTTTAAGATCTAATGCAATGTTTTCTCTACTATTTTATTTCAGTTTGCCATTAATGGGAAGGAAGACACTAGATAAAACACCTGAAGAAATCACCACGAGCAATCCAGATGCCTGAACACAGGCAGAACGAAGCAGAACTTGCAGTGGCAATGCATGTAGGAGCTTGATCAAAGAGAGATCATTAATCATGTACATACAGGTTGGATGAGGGGAAAAAGGCCTGAGGAAAACCCACATGAAAAGTCTTCATCACACAAGTACTTACATTATTGCTTCATAGCTTTTTACAGCCTTAAATCCAAGCAAAGAAAGACGTTATCTAGAGGTGGTCTAGGGAATACAGCAAGGATATCCAAAGACAGACTGAGGAAAGGGTAAATTAGGTTTTACAGCATTCCAGATTCCATTTGCAAGTGATGGAATGGGCCGTTAAGCCCGTGAATGATTTCTTGCATGGCAGAAAGCAGAAACTCAAGAAAAGAAAGCAAGATAAGTAAGTATGTTTTAGCAGAATTCTTACTAACTACTAAATTATTATTGGCTGCATACCAAACGCTCCACACAGTGATAAACAACTGCTCATTTTATTTCACCAAACAAAAAGCCCATTGAAAGATTTCTACTATTACTGCACTCACTGGAACTCACTTGAAAAATACAGTTTTGGACATATATCAAATACAACTTACAGCTGAATAGCTGCAGTGGTCTGACTTACTTTCCAAACATGTCAAGAAAATGTTCTGTCCTCCAGGCAAAAGGAGAACAACAGAGCACAGCAGTGCACTAACTACAGGTATCAGACATTCCCTGGGGCTCAGAAATAGCTTCTCTTCTTAATTGTGGAGAGTTCAGCAACTGACCCTGTTTTCAGGGGAACTGGAAGCAGGGGTGGTTTCATGTACAACACCTCATTTTTGGTGGCAATCCAGCTAAACCATTAGGGATTCCCAGATTCTGTCTTGCCACCAAAAAAGGTACATTTTCAACAGCTGTGTCAGCACGACAGTACATAAGGCGACACAATAAACTAGAAAACCAAACTCATCTCAGTAAAAAAAAAAAGGGTTACTAAAAACAGTGCTACTTTTGATCCCAGCATTGGTTTGATCCCCAGTGCAGAGTCACAAACAGCTGTGGCAGCACATGGGGCCATAGGTGGTGGTGGCAGTGGCAGGGATGACAAAATCCTTAAGATCTGCAGCCAGGAACAGGCTGTGCAGAGCTGTGTATCAGGCTGTATAGAACTGTCACTGTGACACATCCCATTTCACTCAGAGGCAAGGCCAGTTACGAAATCCCTCCCTCTGTTCTTTGCCCTGGCTGCTGCAATTTGTCACCTTTAAAATTGTGCCTATAGAACAGTTTTAGAAGCTGCATCCTAAAATGGATTGTGGAAATAATCTAGGTTATGGGGGAAAAAAAATATCACAATGGGTTTGTTTTCTAATCTTGCTGTCCAGGTTAGGTTCTGGACAGAGCCTAAAGCAATCACCTGATAATCTGTTAATTCTCAGCACCTCTGAAAGACAACTCTTGTAGTTTTGATGCTGGGTTTTGTGACACATCAGCGCCTAAAGCCTGTGAGCAAAGAAATAAATAAAGAAAGAAAGAATCCTTAAATCTTTCTACCCTCCATAGCACCTACTCATCGGTGCAAAGCCCTTTGCCAGAATTGTTTAGACCACGTAACACCCACAAGTCGCAATTTATGAAGTTTGTCAGCCTAAGCACTGTAGACTCTTCCAGAGTAGATCCCCACAGTTACAATTATTTTCTGCTTTACTGACTCAGGGAATTTCATTCTAGTTTTTCTCCCCTTACCTCTCATCCCCTTACATCTCATCTTTTATTTCTACGCCACATTTCTTCATTCTCTCTTGCACGTATTGTGCCTTTTGTGGCCAAAAAAAGCCTGCAGCTATAGCATTTCCCCATGTTGCTAGTGGAGACTGCAACAGCCTGCATAATTTGTCCCCTCAAATGCAGATCTGCCCGAAACCTTCCCGTTTATTTGTCTGGCACAAGCCGTGTGACAAGAGCAGAGCTTAGCTCTGTGTCCGGCTACAAGCTTTGTGCTACAAAGGCACAAAAACCTCAGCAGGCAATGGGATTTTAAAACGTAACAGGAGAAATCTCGGATCTTCTTTTTCCTCTCTCGTTTCCTTTTTGAAAGGAATTTTTAAGTTAGCTTTACACACACACACACAACCGAAGAGCAGAGTTCCCCAACATATTTAATAATTTTTTTCTATGCCACTCAGCCTCTTTCCCAAAGAGAGCTTTAGTTTAGCAATGCCTCAGCACCCCTCAGCAAGGCAGACCAGGGAAGGCAGCGAGGGGCTCCCACACATCCTTTTTGTTCCACACGAAGCCAAGCTCCAGCTTACCGCGGGCCTTCCCAGCCTGGGAAAACCTGGGAATTGCTTCAGCTGGGCCGAGCCAACAGAGCACCTCAGGCGCACGGCCTGGGGCCTGCCCTCACCTCCAGCCGGACCCCGGGCTCCCCGCTGGCCCCCCGCGTCCCCATGGCCTCAGGGCGCGAAGTTCTCACGGAGTCAGCCCGTACCTGGCCTGGCGGATCCCCGCAGGTGCCGGCCCCGAGCGGGCAGGCGCTCCGCCGCCGGCGGGGCTCGAACCCGCGACCCACGGGCTCCCAGCCCGGGCCGTCCCCGGGCGCCTCTCCCTGCTCGATCCCGCCGCGCCTCCAGGAGTCGCTGTGGCGGGAGCGCGGCCGGGAGCCCAGAGCCCGGAGTTACGCGCCCCGCGATTGGGCGGCGCTGTCCCGCGGGCCAATGGCAGGCGGCGTCTCAGCCGCACGCCCGCCCGCCCGCCTCCGGCGCCATCTTGCCGCGGCCGCGGGGAGCCGAGGGGCCCGGCCCGGCCATGCCGCACTTCCAGGCCTGGGAGGAATTCACCCGCGCCGCCGAGAAGCTCTACCTCGCCGACCCCATGAAGGTGGGACAGCCCGGGCGGGGAGGGGAGGATGTGCGGCCCGGCCGTGGGAGCGGCGATGTGGAGGCGGCTCCAGCCGCGCGGGGCTCGGCGGGGGCGGCGGGCGGTGTCGGGCTGGGGGAGGTTCGCTGGTGACTGCACGGGGGAGGCGAGAATCGCAGAATCGATTAGGTTGGAAAAGACCTCCGAAATCATCGAGTCCAACCTGTGACCGAACACAGCCATGTTGAGTAGACCACAGATAGCCCTAAGTGCCACGTCTCCTTATTTTTTTTAAACTTCCAGGGATGGTGACTCCAGCACTCTCTGGGCAGGCCTTTCCAATGTGTAATCACCCTTTCTATGAAGAAATTTCTGCTAATGTCCAGCCTAACCCCCCTTAGCCCAGCTTAGGCCTGTGTGGGGGTTGCGTGGGAGAAGAGGCCGATTCCCCCCCAGCTCCACCCTGTGTCAGGGCTTAACTTCTCAGTTTAGGACTGTTTCTTCTTTCTGGTGACTTTTTTGGGAATGTGGTTTATGCCGATACTAAAATTAACTTCAGTCTTCAGAAGAAGCATTATAGTTTGCCTAAAGAGCAGCACAAAAATGTGATGTGAAACTCACACCTGAGTAATCTTCAGTAAAAAAGGTCTAATGTTCTCAATCAAAAATAGGGGAACTGGAGAAACCGTCAGAAGATTAAATTAATACCTGATTATTCAAAGCGGATTAGTGTCTGCCTTTTAATTAGCACAGAGACACCATATGCAATTGCTGTTGATAATAAAATTGCCCAGTTTTGCCTTCCTAGGCTCTGTGACATTCAGTCAAATGAAAGAGAGGGGATATCCCTGCAGCCAGGGGTTGCTCTTCCTCTTTCCTTAAAGGGCCTCCAAGGGCAGTCTCTTCCCATCCATGGCAGTAAATCTGTGTGGTTACAGAGGGGTTTATGTGGGCCCTGTTGTCATAACAGGAGTAGCCTCCTGTTAATGCTGGTAGATAATGAGCCCCAACAAATTCCTAAGTGGGCTTGCTGGGAAGCTGGAGGAAGAACAAGAACTGTGGGAGATGGGTGTGTGTTCTCCAGCCAGGCACTGAGTGGTGTTGCCTTTTGCAGGAGCAGGTTATTGATACACGGAGTGTGTACCTGCTGCCTGTGGCAGCTTCTCGTGTGCTTTTGGGGCTGCTCAGCAGGGAGATGTGCTGTCACACCGCTGCTGTGGTCAGAAGGGGGCAGTTTGTTAAACAAAAAGGGTCGGTCTGTGATGAGATCACTCTGGAAGAGGAATTTCAGGATGTATCTGCAGCGAAGGAGGTTGTTGACCATTAGCACAGGTCACTGTACAGCAAAAACTGTTTGCAGTGTGAGTTCAGAATGTTCTCAAAGGCCACCCTGCTTTGTTTCTAGTTACTGATGCTGGCTGAGGCTGCAGACACTTGTGTGGCTGGTTCTGTGCTCAGGAGGAGCCATTTAATGGTCAGCCACTGGAGAGGTCGATTTTTACCAGTGTGGCTTTGAGAACTTTGGTGGCTTGAGGGTCCAGAGGGACTGGATGGGTCAGAGCTGGGGTCAGGTGACTGCAGCAGTGACTGTGATAACAGTTCAGGTGCCACAGGAGAAAAAGTGGTGATGTTGAGCCTGCCCCACTCAGCTGATCCCTTTGGAGTCTTCCTGTAGAGCTGCTCTTGTTTCAAGTGTTTCAAGCCTACAAACACAGGCTGCCAGTCGGTTTTTCTGGGCTGTGATACACGGCGAGGGGTGTCTCATCTTGAGATGACTCTCATGGTTTATCCTGCCTGTCTCCAGTGTCTCTGCAGCTGTTGTTGCTGTATTTGCAGGGTTTTTGAATATGCCCACTGTTACCCTTGCTGATGCTGCCAGAAAACCAGTCCACAGTGTCAGGCAGGGAAATGTGGTGGGTCACCCTCCACACCACCTTGGCTGTGGGACTACAGCTCCCTCACCACCAGAGCTGAGGACTGCCACAGAGGCTGTGCTGAAAACATGGAGAATGCATAATTGTGATTAAGGGTTGTCTGAATGCGGGGAGATTCCTTTCAATACATTCTGAGAATTGTTAGCTCTAAGTGCTAATTCTTAAAATGTTTGTCATTCCAGGTGCGCGTTGTTCTCAAATACCGACATTGTGATGGGAACCTCTGTATCAAAGTAACAGATGATGTGGCTGTAAGTACAGGGCACATTGCCGTCTCAGAGCTTCTTGTACCACTCACAGACTTGTGTTTTGCTGTCAGTCAGCTTGGGAGCTCCTGGACACTGCCTTGAGAGGGCCTGAGGGTTTTCTAAACACTTGTGCCCAGCCTTCCCTCGTTGCTGTGTCCATGATTGACACTGACCAGTTCAGGAGCGTTTTCAAGCAGCTGTTCACAAGTGTGAGTGTGGTCCTTTTTATTTACTCAGAGTGGTAAAAACTTCCAACCATAGGTGAAGTTCCTTCTTTGTGATGATGAGACTGGATGACAGCAGTGTTTAGCTAAGGGGTTGTTCTGCTGCAGTCCAGGGTGAGCCACAGTATTCTGCCCTGCTCTTGTCTGCAGACTTGGAAAAGAGTCCAGTTTCTTCTTTCCAAGAAAAGTAGTCTGGCATTGGAATTTCAGGTGCCTGGAATGGATGTGAAACTCCAGTAAAGGCACTTCTTGATAGAGTAATAGGGCTTAACATGGGTGAGGTGTTGAGTGTGGGGCACTGATGACGCCGAATTTAAGGGTATTGTTGTTAAAATCTCCCATAGGGGAAGTTGGAGTCAGGTGATTCACAAACGTGAACTCTTCTGGGGTATAGGCTGCCTTACCTGCTTTCAATCACAGAAAGATGTTACACCATGTTTCTGGGGAAAATGGGGACTGGTTTCAGGGTTTGGGTTGGGTTGTTTTAGTGTTTGGGGGTTTTGTTTTTGTTTGTTTGGATGATTTTCATTTAAATCAGATGCTGTGTTCCCTATTTAGGGCTGTTTTAGAAAAACAGATTTTCCTTGGGGTAGGGGATCCCCTTCAGTGGGAAATACTGAATTTCATTTCCTTGGCAGTGTAACATTAAGGACTATGAAAGGCAAAATAAACTTGCTTTCATAATATGAAGAATTGGAAAGTAACTTCAGGTTTAAAATCTGTTTCTATGTTTAGACAACACAAAAAAAGGTCAGCTTTAAAGCCCAAGTTCTAACAGCTTTTTGGAGCTAGGAGAAACTAGGATAAAGTATGACTTTCCCTGTTTTCAATATGGGAGGCATGAGCATTAAGGAGAAGCTTAAAAGTGAAGACAGATACGTGTGTGCTCTGAAACAGGGTGGATGTGTTGGTGCTGCCTCCTGGTAACTAATGAACGTTTCAGTGCTCTCTTTGTTTGTGTGTTCAAGCACAAATGCATAGCAGCCACAAACGAGGTAAAACCAGTGGAAATCTGATACCAGGAACTTTGTCTTGCAGTGTTTGCTGTACAGAACAGACCAGGCACAAGATGTGAAGAAGATCGAGAAATTCCACAGTCAGCTCATGCGACTCATGGTGGCGAAGGAATCCCGCAGTGCTGCCATGGAAACAGACTGAAGGGAATCAAATCAGTGCTCTGGTCATATTTCACTGGAAGCAAATCTTTTGGATTTCAACGAAAAACTGGGGCAGGAGATGCTTTTATGTACTGAAGTGGACTGATGACAAGTCTGAAGCATTTTCACCCCTCAGACTCCACTTTGGAAATCTAGGAAAATAAGTGCTTTCAATTGAAAGCTTATATTTATTTTTGGGTATTAAGCAATTATTCTTACACATTAGGTATGCTAAGAAAACAAGTAAATATTTTAAATCTACAGTATCTTAGTCCAAATTTGATAGGCCACAGGCATACTTCTGGAAAGTTACTGTAAAATTTCATATGGATTTCATTGTGTTCATACCTTATTCTGGTGTATTCTCAAAATGAGAGGGTTTATTAACCTAATACTGTAGCATGGTGACTGGGTCTAATAAATATTTACATACATTATATAAATCTGTTGGGTTTAGAATAACAGATGTTTTCTGAACTGAAGTGTTGAAATTGCCAATTTGTATTACCACTGTCACTGGCAGCACTCTAGCTTTTGGTATTGCTCTTAGTCATAAGATATGCAACATTATCCATAATGCAGTTTGTAGAACTCTAAGTGATTAAACTTCTGTATTTTAAAAATTAAAATAGAGCTTCACTTGAATATTGCTAGAGATCTGTGAGAAACTGGGAGGGTTCTTTCTGCTTGTGCAAATACTGTTACTGAAAACAGTCAGTGGCTTTTTTACATACTGGAACTATTTTGTACTAGCAGGGGTTTGTGCTCCCATCCTTGCTTCAGGCAGAGTTGAAGTATATCAGCAAGACAAATTCTAGAAGCTCTTGCCTATTATGTTAATAAAAAATATGCAACCAAACTCTATCCAGATTCCTAATTCCAGCAGCTTATTAACTGCATTTTAAAATGTTACATCTGGCAGGTGGATGTCAGCCAAATGAATAAATGGATGAAAACAGCTTAATAAATACTTAAAATACCACTGGGTCACAAATAGACCAATGCTCCTGTAGCTTAGACATGTTTCTTACAGTAACCTCTGGTAGGCTGATGGAAGCTTTAATTGTCTCTTGTAAAAAAGCTTTTTGTTTGAAAACCCAGTACCTAAAATGGATACTTGCTTTGAACAGGTCTTGCATACTTGAAAACAGATGAACATTTTCATGTGATTAGGCTGTTGGTATAACTAGGTGCTTTCAGACTGATTTCTTTGGGTTAAACCAAGCCACAAAAGTAAAGCAGGACCATACTTGTAGTGGCATTTATATATAACAAAACAATCTACTTAAGTAGCTACCTGCTGTCACTTACATAAAAATAATGGAGCTACTGGGAAGCAGTGGACTTTCCACATTTGCCAAAAGCTTGGAAAAAACCCGCCAGGCTTGAATATTGCATTAGAGTACCCTTTCAGCTGAACATAGAATGTTGCACATTGTTGGAAAATACTGCAGCACTGAATTCCTGGTGACTGCTCAAAATTCTAGTCTGCAACAGTGACTGGTATGTGTGTAACATTTTTGTATTGGCTTTTCAAATATAAATAAAGCCAGAGAGAAGGCTGGACTCAGTTCATTGTTAAACTTTCATGAGATACTGTAATACTGAAATATTTCTTTGGTGCTCCAAATAACTTTGCTAATATTTGCAATGTAGTAGTAGAGAGACTGGGTGTACCAAGTGGCTGTAAGGCTTCAGCTTTATGCTCCTGTAGGTTTTAGAGGAGGAGCAATTACAGCACAGTATATTAGAGCAGCAGTTTTCAAGCAAAACAGGCAAGGGAATACACTTCTACTTTCCTAAATTCAGAAATTATTTCCCCAAAATCCTGGGGAAATACTATTGCTACTTTTGTAAGAGTATGTGTTGTTAAGTTGTTCTCCATATACTCAGAAAAAACTAGAGTGATTCTATGCAGTTAGAATGCAAAAGAAAATACTACAAAGCTGCTGCTTAAATGAAATGGTTTGGAAACTTGTTTAGAAAAACATAGGTGCTTCATAACTTTGTCCTGGAATTTTCAGCCACTTCCCTACTGTGTTCATGGGGCAGTAGAGAAGCTCTACTTCCAAGCTCTGTTTCTTTGATGCCTGTACTCCTGCTGAGAGAGAGAATGTGTGCTTATGTACACTGATCACTTCCCTAATAAACATTCACACAGTTGGTCCATCATGTCGCCAGCTACTTGAATGTGTCCTCTGGTTTGTGATTAAAAAAATCAGTTTATTGTGGCTGCTGCAGCAAAGAGGTGCTCACAGTACCTGCATCACTGCATTGGGTAGCCCAGCTTGCCAGAGATTCCTGCTCTCCAGCCAGGAGCTGGTGCCAATTACAGGCTGCAATCAGGGCAGGAGCACATGGGCAGCCTGTTCAGTGACAGACAGGTGACCTTTGCAGACATGGAATGACTGAAAAAAATAGGATGCTTTTCCCTGGTACAGCTAATTTTGTTGCTGCCTTAGTTATCTTCAGTAATTGTTCTGTTTGGTGACAGTAGTTTAATAAAAAGATAGGGACCTTGTTATTGTTCCAAGAACTTGGGTTAGTTTACCCATGGAATTTATTCTGTTTCTCTGAGGTTCTTACCTCCTGAGTTCCCTGAGTGCCTGGATTTCAGCTCTTCCTTTGTGCAAGGCACTCAGGCTGACTTCATGTCTGAGCTCTCCCTTATGTGCAACTACATCACTTCTGTTTCCAATTTTAGGGGTTTGAACCCTGAGCTGCTCCATATGTGGAAGTGTATTCTGGAGGGCAGGAAGATTTTTAAATTATCTGGAGAAGTGAGAAGTGAGAAGTTTGGTCACAAGTCTTTGTTTTAGAGAGCCTTATGAAAGAGGCCTTCTTAATAAAGTCCTGACCTAACTTCTAGGAGTGACAGGTTTATTCTGGAAAACTGGATGCTTTGGTACTGGAGTCTGTCAAAATGGGAAATGGAGCCAAAGCCAAGCAGGTGCTTTTAAAAATGTTTTAACTTGTCAAAAGAATTATGTTTCATCTCAGTAAGTTCCTGCAGTATAAAAGTGGGTAATACTCAGCATTTTGCTGTAACAAATGTGAGGAAAATGTGGTTTCAGTCAGTAGGACTGGGATGATCACTTGTTACTGTAGGCTGATCTTAAAGGATTAAGTCATTTTAGATGTTTATCCTGCTGTAGGTAGGATGAATCCCGTCACTTTGATCATCTGGAAGAAGGATGGAAACACAGTTACCTTTCCCACCTGTGCTTTCTCACTTCTGGCCTGGGGGAGGACAAACCTCTCACAGGAATTATGCTGTAACCACCTTTTAAATGAAGTTTGGATCTGAAGTGGAAGTACGTAGAAAATAAGTGGGGTTTTTTTCTGCAAACTTACCTAGGCTGCAGATTATACACAAGTCCAGATCCTTCAGGATTCTGTGAGCTTAGTGGGTGTCTTAGGGAGTAGGAGCTTAGCTGAAAACTGATATTCTTTGTACAGTGCTGTGTGCTGAGGCACCTTCCCACTGACTGAAGCAAAGCTGTTTTGATCAAATAAATCCAGGGAGTCCTTTCATTAGGTAACTGTCTTAAAGACTCTTCAGGAGTTTTTTTAGAGGAAACTAGTGTATGCAGAACTACATCTAATTCCTTGTTTATGTTAAAAGTGATTTGCTTATCAGGACATGGGGGTGTCTCTTCTGAAATGCTGATAGATACTACTTTAAAGGTAGATGCTGTGTGACTCATTACAACTTCTGTTTATGAAGATACTATCTCTTAAAAAGAGCTTTGAGAGTTCAAGGATTGGTATTTAAATACGAGCAATGGTTCAATTGTCTTTGTTGCTGGGGATGACATAAAAACATGCCTTTCATCTCTTATTACTTTCACATAAGCAGATATTTAGTCTAAGTAGACCCTTCAGGCTGGCTTTTGGATAAACCTCCCCACCCTGGTGCTGGGCTGAAATGTTTGAGTCACTAGAGACTGGAGACAGATGTGGGCTTTTTAGTCTGTAGAATTGTTATTTTTGAGATGAGAATGATGCTTAAATGTATTTTAGCAGCAGATTAGTTACTCAGCAGAATGCAAAGCGTGGTAGTTTGTTAACCCCTGCTTATTATGCAAGCCTGTGTATGTGCCCAGTACCAGCTCCACCAGAATAAATGCTCCTGGGAGAAGGTGGGCTTAAACTGGACGATGTAAAACAGAAGTCTGTGGGAACTGAGCAAATAAAACCATGGTCATGGGATGACAGCAGAGTTAACTGCCTCCGTGCAAGTCCAGGCCCATGCTGTTGAATATAATCCTTGTTTCTGGTGAAGGTAAATCCTTATATTCTTATACTGTGCCAAGGTGTTGTAGGGGTGTGTTCTTGGAGTCCTGTGATGGGAAAGCAATTGCTTTCTGCCATTCTAACAGCATTTTAGGCCCTGAGTGCCATCTCTGAGTGCTCTTGTGTGGAAGTGCCTGGTCTTTCAGCAGGAGCCAGTGTGCTCAACCCATTATGACTCCTCAAACAGACAGTTCCTGGGTGTTGTGAGTATTTGGATTACAAAACCAAGAGAACGGAGTTTCTCTTAAACTGTAATGCTGGTGTTTATGAAACTCTTCTCCATTTAAATCAAGACCAGCTTTGAGGATATTTTTGCTTTGTTTTGCAAGTTTTGGTTTTGTGCTCACATTCCTTTGTTGCCTTTTTGGTGATAATTCTTAGTAATTTTTTTAGAACTTAAACCATCAGTCATACCGAGAGGTCTGGGAGAGATTGATTTTTTTCTTTTCCCTTTGAAGCTGTGTGTGCATGTCCTGCCTTTACTGAGAACCTTCCTGAGCTACAGGCCTGTGTTACAGCAAGATTCCAAAGACTGGTTCCTTGCAGAGGGGGTTGAGTTTTGTGGGCACCTCCTGAATGGCTGTGCTGGCTGGTAGTGAGCAAATGAGAGTTGGGGTAGCTGCAATTCGCATTTTTGACTGGGTTGCTCATGCGTGTAAATGCAGCCACCTCTAGTGCAGCTCTGCTATCTTTGTGTGCCCGGGAGATGAAAGGCTCGCCTCGGGGCGCTGACAAATGAGCTCTGGCAAAAATGTTCCTTTGCAAAGGCATCTGCTGCGGTGAGGAGGCAGCGGGGCAGGGGGTGAAACAATGCCTCGGACACGTCCGTGTGGAATTGGGTGTCTTGGTTCAGGTGCCGTAAAAGATGGGTTTGAAATTCGGGGGTAGGAGGGGAGCTGACCTTTCGCTGATGGACAGTTCGTGGATGGGTTGGTTTTTTTAAACACATTTTCTGCGGCAGTGTTCCCATGTAGCTGAGGTCAGGAACCAAAGCAATAAAGAAATTTCGTCAGGGGTTGCTGGTTTGTGCCCAGAGGCCGTTTCTGTGACAGCAGAGCCGGGTGACACGGCAGTAAAACCGTGCACATAAGCAGCCGTGGTTTGAGCAGAGCAAGCAGCTGCTTTGCAAATGGCTCCTTTCCTACACAGATGTGGATCGTGCCGTGAATGTGCAGTTTGGGATTCCCCAGCAGCCTCGGTCCGAAGAGCAGCGCTGGCTGCTGATCCATCCCCGTTGCCTCTGCACCGCGTCCAGCCGGGCTGTTCCCGTTCACCGGCGCGGACAAAACTCCTGCCTGTCCTGGGAGCTGCCGCTGTGGTCAGTGTGCCGAGATAGCTTCACAAAAGGTCAGCTGAGTGCTACAGGGGTGAAATGGAAGGGTTGAGAGTCCCCGAGAGGGCTGAGGAGAACGAGAGGAGTGAAAGAACCAGTTAGATTGGCTTGGGTTGCCATGGAACCACAGCCTAAAGAACTCTTATCTCGGAACTTCCCTGAGTTGCTTGTAAAAACCTCCTGTCTGTCGCATTATATACCCTGTAATACGCATGCTATACAGTATTTACCTAAAAACTAGATATGTCTGGATTTGTTTCTGCATTGTTCAGAAAGGGTGGAACCAAAGCCTGTCGATGGTGTTCTTCCTAGAAGCCTGTAACACTCTGGTAGTCTCTCAAACAGAGTAGCCAGATCTGAACACATGGCACAAGGTGTAAATTATACCACGGATTTATAAAACTGTGTTGTAATTCCTAAGGTTCTGGAAGTGCCAGTGTAGGGGCAGGGATTGAAGCAGGATCAGCATGTAAGGACTTACTCCAGCAGCAATGGTTCAGCGAGCTGTAGCTGCTCCAAACCAATAAATTCTTAAGATGCCTCCAGAGTGTATCCAGGTGGCCAACTCTCAGAACACAAATCCTGAAACACCTCCTGGATGTGATTTTGCTGGTGGTGAGAATGGACTATTTTGATTTTGCAGAGAAGAGTTTTCTTTCCTCGTTCTTTTGACTCCTGTATTAAGCTTCCTTCTTTTCTGACTCTTCAGTCCCTTCTTCTTTTTCATTTGTTTCAAACTTATTCTTTCTCTTCAGATCTTTCATGCTCTCCTTATTTTCCTCTTTACAGTTGATCATGATGATTTTATAATTGGCTTAGGGGAAGAGGATTGTTATACAGTTGTAGCTTTACCTTCTACCTGCAGGTGCTGAGAAAGGATTTTGCTCTCAAAGTTGAGCTTCAGTAGAGGGACCTTCTGCATTGTCACACTTGGGAAGAGCATGTGTAGGTGTCACTGAAGCATTAATATTAAGCTGCATGGCCACCTTCTTCAGCCAATAATAGTACAAGAAAATGGTTTTACAGGATATAAACAAATTACACTTGGACTTTAACAAATAAAAAGATCCTTCAGCTCATAATGTGTGTTGGAGTATCTGTATAGATTGTAGCAATTGATTTGCTTTCCTATAGTGCAAATTGCAATCTTGGCATTATTTGATTTGGCTGATGACTGTCTACCAGTCATCAACATCTACAACTTGTAAAATATGAGATATCAGCAATTCTCCATAATAATATTTATCAACACCTGTCTTACAATATAAAGAGTAATTTTTAAAGATAAAAACCACTGTTTTATCTGTTATTGTCAGTTTCTCTGTGCTTATATGAATCTTGAGAGTTTGAACTCTCTGCAATTCCCCTCCCACCTGTAGTCCCATAAGTTTCTTTTGTGGTCACATCCTCCCCTTAATTTCTGTAACAAACTCCAGCTGCTTTGAAGGTGGATATTGTGTGTAATGTTCCTCTGTGCTGTGTATTCTTTCTCTACCTCGGCCTGATGCTAAAGCAAAAATTACTTTGAGGAATGCCAGACCATGGAGTTGCTAATGTTTTCCATTTGTCTTATTTAGAATCACAGAATATCTCAAGCTGGAAGGAATCCTCAAGAATCATCAGTTCCAACTCCCTGCTCCTCACAGGACTACCTAAAACTAATCTAAATTATTAAGAGCATTGTGCAGATGCTCCTTGAAATCTGACAGGCTGGATGCCATGAGTAGCCTGGTCCAGAGACTGATCACTCTGTGAAGGACCTTTTCCTGATGTCTAATCTGAATTTCCTCTGATGCATCTTCATTCCACTTGTGTCCTGCTGCTGATCACCAGAGAAAGGAGGTCAGCACCTCCTCAGTGAGGAGGCTGCTGGGCTGTGCTGGGTTCACCCCTCACACTTCCCTCAGCTGCTCCAACTGAGTCTTTCCCCTGAGGCCTTTCACCAGGCTGGTCACCCTCCTCTGAACACACTTTAATAGTTTGTTGTCCTTCTTGTGTTGTGGGACCCCAAACTGCAAACAGGACTGGGGATGAGGCTGCACCAGCACCAGCAGAACAGGGCAGTCACCTCCCTGATGATGCTGCACCTCAGGGCATGGTTGGCCTTTTGTCTTTAGTGGGATTTGCATCCCTGTGTTGTCCTCTGCTAGGCTGTGGGAACTGTATGATTTTCACAATGAACAGCCAAAGCAGTTCCAGTTAGGATCCATGTGAAGCACCAAACCTGGTGTAATTGTGTGTCTCTTTGAGGTGCTCCTTTTACTCATTGCTCTTTACTGCTGCTACTGCTTAAGGAATCACAGAATTGCTTAGGTTGGAAAGAGCCTCTGGGATCTTCAAGTCCAACCATTAACCCAGCACTGCCAACCCCACCTCTAAACTGTCTCCAAAGTGTTCAGTGCTGCTAAAGCACAGGGGAAAACTACTCTTAAGTGAATTGTCAGTTTAAGAAGGTGGACACCCACAGGAAAAGATCTATGCCAGAGGGATATCTCCACAACAGGGACTTTAAACTACCCTGTCCACTCCAAAAAAGGAGGGAGTGGGAGGCCCTCAGTGGTAACAAGGTGCTTTCCTGGAGCACACCTGTTTTCAGAACATGGGACAGCCTGAAAAAAGTATGACACTACCTCTTCAGCAAGTTACAGAGGCTGGAGTTACTAACTAGAGATTGGAATTGGCATCCTTGTAACAAATAGAGGACAGAAAAAAATGCAAATTTTCATTAGTTAAAATATTAAATATTTCATTAGTCAAATAGAGTATTGTGCTGGCTTTGGCTGGAGTAATTTTCTTTGCAGTGGCTGGTGTGGGGCTATAGTTTGGATTTGTGCTGAAACCAGTGTTGAAAACAGAGAGATGTTTTTGTTATTGTTGAGCAGTGCTTGCACACATCAAGGCCTTTTCTGCTCCTCACCCCCCCAGCAGTGAGCGGGCTGGGGGTGCACAAGGAGCTGGGAGGGGACAGAGCCAGGAGAGCTGAGCCCCTCTGACCAAAGGGACATTCCACACCACAGGGCTTCATGTTCAGCAGGTAAAGCTGGTGGAAGGAGGAGGAAGGGGGATGTTTGGATTTACTGATTTCCCCAGTAACTGCTGTGTGTGATGGAGCCTCTCTTTCCAGGAGATGGCTGAACACCTGCCTGCCCATGGGAAACAGGGAACTAATTCCTTGTTTTACTTTTTTTGCATGTGCATCTTTTGCTTTACCTCTTTAGTGCCTCTAAAATGTCTTTATTTCTATCCATGGGTTTTCTGACTTCTACTCCTCTGATTCTCACCCCAGTCCTTCTGGTGGGGGAGGGAGTGAGTGAGTGTGTGGTGCTTGGCTGCCAGCTGGGGTTAAACAGTGACAAGTATCTGTGTGGTAGCTGTAATAAAGGATTATGACCCTGGCACACAACACAGGTTCATTTTTAACTTTCATCCTGTAGAAGTTTATGTTTACTGTGAAATTCAGCACAGTCTTATCTGTATGTAAGTGAAATCCACGTAGTCATACAGAAGAAAGGTGGACTGTTACTAATGCTTTTGGTGTCTCAAGAAAAATAGTACTCAGCAGTTTGTGAAGATAGATGCCCCAGAAGGGGTAGAACTCAGCCAGCACATTTGGTGTGGAAGAAGAAAACAACAAAAAAAGGACAAAACTTACTTACAGAAGAGTTTAGGGACATGTTGCTTTAAAGAAGACTGGTTTTTAATTTAGGTACTATTGCTGCTCACAACAAAAGTGAGTGAGAGCTGCACCAAAGGCTCTGGGCAAAGGAGTGCTTGAGCAGACTGTAATGATTGGGCTGAAGAGGTTGAAAGATGTTAAAGGAATCATTTTGTGTGAGCACAAGTCTGTCTGTTGAGACCCCAACAATCCAAACAGAAGCTGAGATGGCGTGGAGGTGATGAAAAAAGATTGGACCTTAGGAGTGAAGTAATAGGTGAAAACTGAGACTGAGTGGGAAAACCTCAGAGATGATGAAGAGTTTAATGTTTGCTTGTTACGTTTTTCCTGGTGGGATGAGTTGCTGCAGCTTGACCTTCTGGGGCTTGTTTAGCTCTCTCTGGCCAAGTTTGGAAGGCAGGGCTTGGGGAACACGGGATCAGAGAACAAGCAGCGCTGTTTGGTGCATTTTCGGCCTTTTCCTTCTGTCGGGCACAGCCTGTGTTTGTCCTGAGCTCTTCTGCCACGGCAGCGCTCGCAGCCTGGGACGCTCCGGGAGCCCCAGCCGGAGCTGCGCGGGGACAAACCCGGGGGGACAAACCTGGGGGGACAATCACGGGCGACAACCCCGGC
>VWZP01010155.1:153898-213643 GCA_013396995.1 Dicaeum eximium
CTTGGGAAGTTCCCCTTGGGATGCGAGCGGTGCCCCGGCGGGGAGAGGAGCTGCAGCTTCCCGTGCAGCAAAGGAAAGCGCTTCTCCAAGCGATCCCGGGTGTCCCAGCCTAAAGTCTATAAATGCCAGGGATTTAAAGAGTGCGCGGTGCTCCGCAGCTGCTGCTCCACGGGTTCCTAACAATGGGAATGTTGCTGGGGACTTTGTGTTGATTTCGGGAACAGGAAGGGCCTAATCTGCATTCCCGGTAGGGGAGCGTATGTGGCATTCCCAGCAGCTGGAGCCAGGGGTGCTTTCCCAGGGTAAGGTCCCTGATAAGCGGGATTTAGCAGAGCTTATGGAAACAACAATTTTATTTGGCGTTCCTCGGGAATGTGGCCAAGTTTGCTTGTTCAGTTAAAGTGGCTTTAACTATTGGCATGTAAATGGTTTCGGTTTGGTTTAGTTGCTCATTTCTAAATGGGGATATGAAATTGAAGTTTTATTTATCTATGGATAATTTTGCCAGACCTGAAGATGGTTCGATTGAGTACTGTATGCATAATCCCCTTTGCTGAACAAGCATTTTAGGCATGAGAAGAAAACCTTATAAGTTTAATGCCCGTATTTTGTTGCATAACTGAGCAATCTGCAAAGACTAAGCAAATTATGTACTCTGCTCAAGCTGGGTTCAGTTAGTCAGAATTCAGCTGGGATTTTGGTTGCCCAGGAGTTAAAACATACCGTTTTCAAATGCACCTCTGAATTTTCCAACTCTATTGAGTAAGGCTGCTTTCTCTTCCCTTCTTTTCCTAGCCCAGCTTTATCTTAAATAAGAGAAATTGCCTAGTGATTTTAGGTGAACCTACAAGATAGAATCAGTCTTAGAAGCCAATGTCTCAAAGTTACTCAGAGAGCCAGAAAAGCAGGGTTCATATTTTGATTGGCACTACTCTTTGGAGGTGCTGTGCTTCCCCCCTGAAGCAGATACTACTCCTGTTTGAAGTAAACTAAAGCTGAGGCTTGAGTGCACAGATTGCTAATGCCTACTGAAAATCGATGGAAGATAGGCCCTAAAAGCAATTAAGCAGCTTTGAAAATCAATCCACAGTTGAAATTGTCCAAGGACAGGGATTAGATCTTTGTCAGAGCTGAAGTCTTTGTGGGGAAGGTCCTGGCACAGTGTCAAGTTCATGGCTCTTTGTTCTACATCTTTTCCAGTCAAAAAATTTTTTTAAAAAATCATTCACACTTGTGTGTGATTTGCTAAACTCTGCTGGCTTGTTATTTTTCCCAGAGTTTGTTATTTTATTTTGTGTGATCATAGCATTGAAGTAAATAATTTGAAATAGAGCACGGTTGGTAATAACCAGTGCAGCCAGAATCCACATACAATTTGTCTGTATGAATTGCCCAAAATAGGTTTTGGATTACTGGGTGTTTTAAAAGGCTTTTTCCCCCCTGTTGATTTACTGCTCTTCAAGTATTTGGTCATTCTGTAGGGCAATACCATTCTTTTCAGCCTGTTCATTTATCCAGGGTTTCAACAAAGCTTTTAGATTACCCAATATTTTTAGGCATAAAATGGCTGTGTTTTAATCTTGTAAGCACTGTGAAACAAGCTCAGGCTCCTTAGTGGAAGGACCAATTTGTTCTGAGTAATTACAAAGGTAAATGAAACTGTTTGGGATGATAATTCTGGAATGGTAATACTCCCAGAAATTCTTGTTGCTTCAGTAATAGTTTATCAAGTAATTTGTCAGTGGAGAAGTAGCAAAGCAGGGCTGGGGGTGGTAGGTGAAGTACAACTTATAGCTCTAGGCAAAGTAAATTGATTATCTTACACGTCCTTATGCACATTTCCTGCATTATAGTTGGAGTATTCAAATTCTGTGGCCAGATGAGCAGGAGAGGTAAAGCCTTACCTTTGTGGTAGAGTGTGCACTATTTCAAGGAGCCTGCAAGAGTGTTTTCTGCATGCCATGCACGGTCCCAGAACCAGGGCAGTCTTCTTTAAAGAGCAAGTTCCAAATGTGGCAAATAGGTCTCTAATTACTGTGTAAGTCTCTGAAGAAAAGTCACTTGGAAAGTAGAGCATCTTGCTTCTCTCTGAAGAGCTTTGGTCTGCTTGTAATTAATGTTGAAAATACTTTTTTCCCTTCTGAATACTACTGCTGAAAAAGTCCTGGATTCTTCCTCTGAACACATTATTTTTAATTAAAAGCATCGTTGTGTGTGTAAATGGGTATTTACAAAAATATAAAGCACAAAACATCTTCTCCTAAAGTGGCATTTGCTTTAATATCTTGGTCATGTTAGACATGGCAGGATGGCTGACAGTGATTTGAATATACCCTGGGGTTTAGGGTTGGTTTTTTAAGCAGCATTCTCAGTTTTTATATATATTTAAGCATGTTGTTATTGATTAAATGCTTTCTGATTGGCAGGGCTGGGAATATTTTTGTGGGAATTGTGGTAGCCATGCTTTGTACTTCAATAGTGCATTTGCCAGAATGAAGAAATGCCCTGTGATCATGTTTCTGGAGGGATCCTGCTGGATTAGAGAACAGGAGCTGTTTGCTAGGTTTCCTCTCTGAAAAGTGAGCTGTTACCTAACATTCCTCCAGCTTTCTTTTGAAACATCTCTTATTAGATTATCAGGTGTAATCCGTGGGACAAGAAAGGGCTCAGCAAACTTCTGGGTTTTGTTGTTCTTTCTTTGTCTCAAGCAATTCTCCTCACATTTATTGCACCCAGCAGTCAAATTTTGTTCATCTTGTGGATTCTGCAGTGAAGGCACACAGCTCTTGCTCTCCCTGCTTGTTCTGTATCTGCAGTCTGGGTGGGCTCTGCTGTCTGAGAGAAGACAAGTCTTCCTCTGGGGTAAAACACCCATGTGTGATGACTCAAAACCCAAGCTCTGTTGGAGGACCAAGCCTTCTTGGGTGCTTCCCCAAGAGTGTTAATTGCTCTCATCTGGTGGGTGCAGGCAGTGCACTTCTCTAGATGAAGGCCATGAATCCAAACAGAACTTAAATATTGTTATTAAGAGGGAGATAAAGTAGCAAGAATTGTTCTTGTTACATGTTTACTCTGGCACATCCTTTTGGTGTTGCAGTTATTTGACAGAAAATGATGGCTACCATCTGTTCCCCTCCTCTGGCATCATTCAAAGTTCCTTTCCTCGTTGGGAATGAAGTCTTCGTAGAGAGATAACAAATTTCGATCTCTTCCTGTTTCCATAGTCACATTTAATATTCTTTTTTCCTTTTACACTTACAGCTCTAGGCAAAATGAATTGATTATGTTATATATGATTTTGCACATTTCTTGCATTCTACTCGGAATATTCAGGTTTTGTGGCCAGGGAGCCTGGTGTCCTAGAAAAAGAAGGAAATCTGAAATAATAGATGAAGTAAGGAATCTCTCATAGAGGTAAGAGGGAGTCAGACATCACTGAGGAAGGAGGAATGGTGGCATCATAGAAAAAGCAGGACATTTGGAAAAGTTGGACATCACAGTGCATAGAGGTCATGTCACACTGAGAGAGGAGAGAACCTCAAACACGGGGCAGAGCGAGTCTGGCACCATGAGGAAAGAAGAAAGTCTGGCATAAATGAGGAAGGAAGGAGTCTGGCACCACAGAGGTGTGATGGATTTGGGCATCTCAGAGGTAAGAGGGAGTGTGGCATCACACGTGGGAGGAGGGAAGGAGGGAGGGAAGGAAGGAATCTGTCACAAAGGTGAGAGGGAATGTCATAGAGGTGAGAGGGAATCTGCCATCATAGAGGAAGGAGAGAGTGTTGCACAGAAGTAAGAGTGAGTGTGGCATGAGGAAGGAAGAAGAGAGTGTCATCCTTGAGGAAGGAAGAGAGGTCTGACACAGAGGTGTGACATCACAGAGGTATGACAGATTTGGACATCATAGAGGTAAGAGGGAATGTGGCATCCTAGAGGAAGGAGGGAATCTGGCATCACTGGGAAAGGAAGATATCACAGATGAGAGAGTCTGACATCACAGAGGAAAGAAATAATCTGATGTCACAGGAAAAAGCAGGAAATCTTCACAAATGGAGGATGGAGTCTCATCCTAAAGGTAAGAGGGAGACTGGTGTCACAGAGGTAAGAGGAAGTCTGGCATCACAGAAGATGGAGTTCATCTTGGATCACACAGGAAGGAGGGAGTTTGGCATCACAGAGGTGAGAGGGAGTCTCACATCATGGGGGAAGGAGCACATTTTCATTCATGCTGCCCTTACTGCTTGGAGTCATGATCCTAATTTAAATTCACAATGTGCACCTCATCTGCCTTGCAGTTTGCCAGAAAATTCCTCTGGTAGTCTTTATATTCATTGTTTCTATCTCCACACCATCTTTTAACTGAGGGGTTGTCATGTACTTTGTTCTTACTACCTCAAACTGCTTGCACTCTTTTTTTTTTTCCCCCTCTAAAGCACCACATATTCTGCATGTCAATTCTGCATGTTTTAATAATTAAAGGTTTCAGTAACACAGTTTTCTAGCAGTGCTAATACAAAAAGCTTGTAAATCTGCTAGGTGAAAAGATCTTTCCCTCCCTGATTCCATGGAAGAATCTTAAGAGACTTAGACTAATGGGAGATCCTGCAGTAAATAAAGGGGATGTGCTGTGCTGTACCACTGAGCAGTTTGGGATGGAAACAAGTCTTGTCTGGAGATCAGGGCAGGCAAAACATTGGCAATAACACCATGGCAGGGAAGGAGGGTAACCTTTTACTCTTCACTACTGGAGGATTTGGTGAAGCTAAAATTAGAGCCCAAATTTGCCTTAAGGCCTGAGGAACAATTCCCTCGATCTCATTTCCTTATCTGTAATATCTCACTCTTTTGTTCATTTGCACCTCCTCTGTAAAATGCAGATGCTGGCAGAGGATGAGGAGGCGAACCTCATTATTGCTAGAAAATCTAGTGGAAGGCAAAACAGAACCATGTGCTGTTCATAATTTCTTTTCAGCTGCTAGGAATGAAATGTTGAAGTAAAACTCAAAATGTTGTTTGGACTCTGTTGGACTCTGTAGTTTAGTTAGCTGGATAGTGGCTAAGAACTGTTTAAAAAAACTTGCTACTGGTATCCTTCCCTCTTTTAACTGGAAGATGGGATTTGAGAGACCTTTCAGCTGTGTTCACCCTCCATTGTATGCCAGGCTATTGTCACTTCTCTGCACCTGTGCAAAAAAAAAGCCCTGCTCTTGCTGGGATTTGAGGGTCATTAAATAAAGGCTGGATAGGATAAATAGGATAAAATCTTTGCATGATCTAACCTTAATGCATTATTATGGTAGTTTGAGTAGTTCCTTCACCCTTAATTATCATGACTGAACAGTGCTGATTTAAGAATCCTTTTGTGGCTTTTCTGTCTGCAGAGTCTTAAACAGAAATTGTTGCAGATGGAGAGTGCATCTCCTTTCTCCTGAATCATCCACACAGTCATTAGATCACAATAATGGGCATCATACAGATCCCAAGCTGGATTCTGTCAGTTTGTGTAGCCCAAAGGCTTTTCTTAGACTCTCGAAAGGGAGTAGGTTTGTTCAAGCATAATAGAAGAAAAATAAGGAAAATTGAGATAAACAAATAATGTTTTTAAGTAGCACAGAAGAAGGTGTGGGGCATGGCTTTGAAAGAACAAGTAATGTTGCTTAGATATGTGTTCTTATAAATTGAGTTTTTTCCTCTTAAGAAAGTGGTATGCAGTATTTTAAATAATGATTGGGATATGAGCATTACATAAATATTCTGCCCCTGGGTGAGGCAAAGTAGTAACAGTGAACTTAGTCCCATACTATTTTCTTTTATGCTTAGTTAGATTTGGGTCTCAGTGCCCGTGGACTTTCAGTGTAGTACTGGAGAGTTAACAATGGATTGTAATTGTAGGAAAAATGAGGTGGGGATGTGTTAAGGTGCTCAACCACTCCCCTGGAATAATGTGCCTCGAAGGACAAGTGCTGTAAGTGCAAGTTCTGGGTGATGCAGAGGGGCACCCCCAGAGCCTAAACTGGCCCTGTTGCTTGCTCCTGTTGTCCCAGGGACAGAGCAGGTGAAGAGCTGCAGGGGAGCAGTGCCTCAGTGCCATGGGTGTGGAGTGTTCCTCAGCAGGGTACCCCCAACCCTGTCCTGGGAGCAGCATGCCCCACTCCTGGGGGAGGCCTGAGAGAGTGTGATTTCACTACTCTGGGGACATGACCTCACTCCTTGCTTGTAGCCCTCTAATTAAGTTCCTTCTGTACTGGCTAATTTCTGATTGTGAACAGTCTAGGAAAAAAAAAAAAAGTAAAAGAGAATGATATCATCTCTTCCTGCTGTTTGGAGATAGCATTGTGTGCCACCTCCCTGTGGCAATAAAAAATGTAAATGCTAAATTTCTTATCGAGACAAGCCAGAAACTCTGTTGGATTTGTATTTCCTGTCTTTGATTTGCTTTCCTGCGTAGGACGCTTTATTTCATCGGATGCCTGCCTCTCCTCCTCCCCTACAATGTTAATGTATCATTTCATGCTCACCTGGGAGATGTTATCACTTGTAGACAAAGCAATTTCTGCGTTGCTAAGCTATTTTCAAGCTTGTCATGATGCTCCATAAACTGCAGAAATAGGAAGATTTTCTTCTATGAGTGACTTGATGGTTTTCTGTCTGTTTCTGGTGCTACATGATGGCAAAAATGTGATGCCCAGAGATGGTAGGACACAGACTGAGGGTGAAGCTGTGGGGACTGTGCCATGTCTTTTAGTCTGTGGCAGTGCTTAGGGACCCTGTTACAAGTGCCATGAGTTTTTGAAGTCTTTAAGTGGGGTTGTGTTTCCTTCAAATCCCTTGGGAAGAGTAACCTGCAGTTGCTGCTCTTTGGGCAAACCGAGGTGTAAACAAGGATGCTGCAGCAGAGAGGTGCCTTTTTGGTAAAGCCTGATGTGGGACTTCATGTAAAGGAAACAAAAATAAACAGAAAAATCACTTCCAAATTGAGCTGTTATTTCTCCTGCAGAGTAATTATTAATCAATAAACCTTGTATGTCTCAGAGTGTTCCACGTGCTCTGAGCTCACTCACAGTGTGCTGGTAAACCAGGCTCAGACAGAAAATGTTATTAACCCTGAGCCATGATTAACTCTGAAAGCAGCAGTCTCCCAACCCCTGCTTCAGCCATGCAGCACCAGTTTTGCACTGGCAGGGTTTAGTAGCACCCTCAAAGCCGTGGGTCGTGTCAGCTGGATGGTGTTTGGGCCAGAAGGCATTCCCAGCATTAAGCTGAAGGTCTGCACAGATGCTTATTTCTCCAAAAACATTTCTCAGATGGATTCTAATGCTGCAAGGCAAAGATGGATGGTTGCTCATAGAAGGAGAGGGGATTTTACCATTAAGCTGTTTCATAGGTGACCTCTCTGAAAAGAAAGAGCACTGTTCTCTGGGGCATCTCAGAGAACCAGAGATGTTCTGGTTGATGAAGACAAAGCAGGAGACAGGACATAGCTTTGATGTAAATAATAATTGCTCTGTCCCTGTGGACCCCTTAGCTCTGATGTTAATGCACAGATAGGAGACAAATCAAACTGCAAAAAGGTGCTGAAAACCAGGAGTGTTTCCAATGGGGAGCAGTAAGACACTGTAAGGAAGTTTTGGGCTTTTCTTGCAAAAAACATATTTCACGAGATGTGCTTGGCCTTCTTCAAGGGCAGCTTGGTTTTGGGCTTTTACTGGGCCCATTGCATTTCAACGTTTTTCTTTCAAAACATGTTTTTAAAGCAGCAAACCAAAAGCATTCCTCCTTGAACTCTTCAGGATAAAAGTACTGTCTGAGGTATTTAAGCGTTGTCTGTAAACAATATCCACCCTAGGGTACAGCAAAGTCTTGGAGCCTAAGGACCATGGAATAAATGGAAATATTTCCTTCTAAGGTCTTGCCTTTGGTCACATAAAAAGAGGAAAAAGCCAAACCAAAACATTAACTCCCTTTGAAGCACTCGTTTATAAAGGCAAAGTGCCAGTGTGGTTGCATCAAGAGGCTTCAGACAACAAAACTACCAGCACTTTATTGTTGACTTGTTGTTTGTTTGTCTCTGAAAACTGAGGGTAGAAAAGTGTTATTGTACCTGTTTGTCCTTCCACATTCATGGTGCTGTGTTGCTGCATGGTGGAACAAGCATTAAGGAGCTGATAGCTTCCCCTTCACCACAGATCTCAGCAGTGATTAGCAGAGGAAATTCTCTTGCAGATGCTCACAACTGAGGCTGCTTTGTGCTACTCAAACTGCACACCAGAGTGCCAGAGAAGCAGCTCGAATAGTGAACTTGGGAAATCACTGCTCTGAGTGGCCTCCTCTGGGCCCAGGCTGGAGCTGTTGGTAGGAACATGCTGCATCCCAGCAGCTCATCCCTGCAAATCAATCCCCTGGAGTGAAGTGGTGCAAGTTCAGATGCTGCTGACACACTTGGGCCTTCCCTTCCTGGGCACTCACAGAAAAATGTGACACAGTCGGAGCTCTGGGTCCCGTGTTCTTTATAATCAGGAATTTTACAGGCACTTTCAAGGGAACTGGCAGAGATTGAACACAGAGAGTCTCTCTGTTAGCAAAAAATAATCCAACCAATATCAGAGACTGCTTCTTCCAAGTCAGGATGACATCTCATGCAAATCAATTTGTCACCAGCCCCAACTATCTGCAATGGAGGACAGGATTCTTGTGTGACCTGAAGCTGGTTTTGGCACTTACTACTGGATTGTAAACAAGCTCATCCTCAAGTCTGTTTGGAATTCAGAGCAGAAATGGGTGTCTGCTCACACGGAGAGTTCTTTCCACACATGGTCCAGGGCGAATGCAGAACACACACATTTGCACACAATCCCTCCCCAGTCTTCTGCTGCAAAAATTCTGCTTTCTCAAGTGTCCTTGAGAGCAGATGGAGGGGATCTGGAGCCATGTAGCTCCAGTGCCTTAGGAGTGAGGGTTTGTGGCTGAGGTTCTGTTCTGGGCAGAGCAGCTCGGAGCTGTGCCTCTGTCGTGTGCAGCAGGAGCCAGGAGAAACTGAGCTCTGGGGTTGGAGGTGGCCCAGCCTGAACAACGGGGCTGGCACTGACAGCAGCACTTCTGTTTGTGGGGGGCTCTGTAGACAGATTGGTCTTGGCCAGGAGTTTGGATTTTTCTGTGTGGTGTTTACACAGTTCTGGTGGTGAACCTCTCCAGACATGGCCAGAGCTGTGCTGAGATTTTGGGGAAGTTGCTGTTTTTCTCTGTGAAGGCTGAGGAGGAGAAATGTTATAAAATGCTGTGGTAGGTATCATTTCTGTGTAAAGTGCTCTGAGGTTTCTAGAAGCCCCTCCAGTTCTGCTTTGCAGTAAAATTTAATTGTGCTCAGGATGCTCCTAAACTGCATTGGTTTGTGTGCTGAGGCAAGCTGAAATTGGATAAACTTTTTAATTCTGGTGTGAGTTGTGTCCTGGGTATTGTAAAGGTGGGAAAAGAGTGTTGTCTTGTGCTCCAGATAACACGGTGAAGAAAAACAAGCGGCAGAAATTATGGAAGCACCAGTGAAACAAATAAACAGGTCAAGTTTTTCAGTGCCTATCATTCCCAATAGCTCCAGCCTCTGAGGATCTCAGGATTCAGGCACTTTCAAGGCTGTAGCACTTGCATGTGTGAAAAATAGATTTTTGAATTTTTTTCTTTCTTTTTTTTGGTTTTGTTTTGTTTTGTTTTGTTAGCTTGTTCAATCTGCACAGTGCCTGGATTCTGCACAGATGTTTTATGGTTGCTTATCTTGACTTCTGTATTTATTTCCTTATTTATTTATTTATTGTCAGCCATTAGAAAATTAAACTCAAGAAGTTGACTGTCCTGTCACATAAAGGCACTTAAACAATTTAATTCAGTTTCATTCCTGCTCTAATCCTGTGAATTCATGTTAACTTGTGTTAAAATTCCTGGTTTGATCCAGGAGTAAATTTAGTGCATTCTGATGACTCTTTGAGCCATTCCAGAGCATCAAATTACTCTGCAGCAGCAAAACCAACAAAACCTTCTGGCTCTAGAGAGAATGAAGACGTTCTGGGTCATAAACCATCCTCGCCCTACAGAAGTTTTGAAATTCTTGTTGTCTTAGCAATTCCCATCAAATGAGTGTTTGAAGCACGACATTCTTTAAAATTATGCGTTAAAATGAGGACAGTACTGTTCCCCAAACCACCTTACAAACGTTTCTTACACTTAAAGGCATGCTTGAAAACATTAATTATTAAAGACAAGTCTATGTGTTTTTTCTACTTGCAGCATGAAACAGTCCAAATATATTCAAAATGGATTTTTTTTTTGTTGAGGTGTTCTGTTTCACTGAAGCACAGCAGCCCTGCAGCTGGGTTATGCAGATGTGCTGTGAAATCAGGTTGTTCTGCACCTTGACAGAATTTTGTCACTTGGGAATGTGATCACATTTTAGAGCATGGGCTTTTGTTTTCTCTTTAAAACAGTTCACAGGGAGAAGGAAAGGGAAGGTCTGCCCTTTCAAGGGCAAAGGGACTGCCCTTTGCACTGTTGTGCAAATATATCCCTGCTCCACTTCCTGGCTGACTGGGAGGTACAAGGTGGCTGCCCTCATGCTGTTTACTTTTTATTCTGTATAAATACTCTCTCTTGCTTTTCTTTCCCTCTGAATCTACAGCAGTAGATGAAGCCTTGCTGAAAAGATGCTCTGCCTTCAGATTTGTAGGGAATCTAGAGTTTCAGAGGAAGAGAAAGCATTAAATGTGAATTATATAATTGTAATTATTAAGTTATGTTATATTTACATTATAACGATTATTTAATTGCCATGTTATCTCTTTAACTTTCTTTGAGCTATTTTTAAAATTATGTGTCTTTCATTTAAAACAATTCTTCCTCATTTGGGTAGGTTAAAACATTCTATTTCAGAAGTTTCACAGAAGTATCGATATCATGTGAGTGCCAGCACATCCTGTAGCTGGAATCCTGTCTAAAAAGGGAAGAGTCTTCACAAAGGATGTGTGCCTGTCTGAGCTGACTGGGCTCACCAGAGCTCTGCTCTTTCTTGCAGGCATTATGCTGCTCGAGGTGTTCCTGATCCTGGGGACACTCCTCATCTACTTGTTGTTTTCCAAGAAGAAAGAAGAGATGCTGCCCTTCAAAGATGGGTGGTGGGGCAGGGGACAAAAACCTGTGACTAAAGACGACTCCAGTATTCGGCCATTTAAGGTGGAGACTACAGAGGAAGAGCTGAGTGTAAGCAAATCTCTGTGCTGGGGGGAGGGAAGGAAGAAATGGCCAAATAGATGCAGAACATATTTGGAAGTAATTTTTAAATCGAACCAACAGAGCACCAGTGATGTCCAGGTCTTGGGGGAAGGGATTTTTCAGTACTTCAGAAGATAGGTATGAATAGGCAGATCTCACTGTATAATTTTGTTCTCAGCTGGCTCTTGCATGATTGCTGGTAAATAAACCTACTCTGCAAAGCCTAATAAACATAAAAATAATATTACAGATTACTCAACTCTGTTTTTCTGTTTGTGCATTTTCCTCAGTTTGTGTAGGCCAGAATAAGAACAATGTCTTTTTTCCCCACCCTTTCTTTCCAAAGCAATTACAAATACCTCATTTTCTTGACTGCTTTATGTTTGCAGCTGTGTTGGATGCTGATTCTTCTGTAATTAATAGTCTGCTTTGGTCAACACTAAATTACTGTGGTAATTACAGTAAACACATACGTTGCAGAATTTGTTGGATAGAAAGATTTTGGTCGTGTGTGTTCAAGACAGGGATTGAAGGATATCATAGATCTTTGTGGAGTCATGGTTCAAACAATACTCTTGGGATTGCTCATATTATTAATTTATAATAGAGTCATAATTTCTCAGCAAGCCCTGGGTTTTTTAACACTTTGCTTGCCCTCCTTAGTGATATCAAGGGACATTGGTCTCCATTATGTTTTCCCCTTACATTGCAGTCACTAAGATGGATAATTTCTAACTTAAAAATGGTTGAGCAGGATTAGATTTCCAGACCTGGCTTTCAGCTGCTCTGTGGTTCTGCTGGCAGTAGGAGGGGGGCTCTTGGCTGTCCTTCCCTGCTGAGGGATTTTGGAGTGCTCTTGCAGCATCCCCTGTACCCCTGAAGTGCAGTGGGAAGGTGACTGTCATTGTTATTCCAGATTGGCAAACTTAAATTTCAGTCTAGTTTCACCAATTTTCTGTCTATGCAAAATCCTTCTTAATGTTTCCTGGTGAAGACCTCCCACCCCTGCCTTTGGGAAGGAAAGCAAAAGGTTTGGGCCAGATCCATTAAAGCATTGGCTGTGAGGAAAGCAGCCTGGAAAGGCAGCAAGACTTACCCTTGGAAGCCACAGCAGTGCCAGCAGAGCATCTTGCCCTGTATGGTTGTGAGCCCAGCAGAGGTCAGGCAGCCCTGCAGAACAAAGCAGCTGTGAGTGGAAGAGGAAGGAGGCACCTGCAGGAGGGAAAGATCTGGAACAGCTGACAGCATCAGCAAAAGGCACAGGTGTCTAGTTAGAGGTGTTACTTCCATTGTTCTCCTTTCAAATGGGAATAACTAGAAACCATACACGGCCCAAAACAGCACACACAAGTGCTTTTAATGCCTCTTCTCTCTCTTTCCCTGTAGGATTTATTTAGGAGACTTGACCAGGCTCGCTTCACTGAGCCACTGGAGAACAGTAGCTTCCATTATGGAACTAACTCGGTGCATCTCAGGAAGGTTGTGTCCTACTGGAAAAACCAGTTCAATTGGAAGAAACAAATTGAAGTCCTCAACAGGTACCCACAATTCAAAACAAAGATTCAAGGTGTGTAGCTTTTCCCCTTGAAATATAACCAACAACAGATAGATTTGTCTGCAAGGGTGGGAAGAAGGCTGTGGTTGTGTCTCAGGGCCCTCCCTCCCTGGCTGCCGCAGTCTGGATCGCTGGCATCGCTGCTGAAGGAGCAGGGAACTCCTTGGTTGTAACTGAAGCCTTCAGGACAAGGAATGACAAATGGAATTCCCTGTGCATGAGCAGGCTGTCAGCTGGTGTTAACAGGAGCCAAGCAGGGGTGTTTGGAAGCAGAAGTGGATCTTAGGATGTACACATGTTCCCTGCCTCGCATGCACTCATGCAAAAACTCCCACAGATGTCTCCTGATGCTCCGTGGAGCTGCCCAGCTGCTGCTGTCACAGTGAAGCCATCAGCCTGGCACCTCCTCAGCTGGCCAGGCTGTCCCTGCCTGGCAGGGCAGATGTGCTCTGCTGCACCTCTGCAAGCATTCCTAGGCCTAGGAGTGCACAGTGCCTTTCCCCTGGGGTTGGTGTGCTGCCAGGTGTGAGGGAATGGCTTCTCTTCATTCAGAGCACACTGCATCTTTCCAAAGAGTTCATTCAGCCAAGGCCTGCTGCTGCTGGAGCTTGGTCAGACTGGGCTTTTTAAAATGCCTGATTTAGAGTGGTACTTGGGTCTAGTTGTAGATCTAGAGCACAGCAGGCAATTGTCTCACAGGATGGCAAAATTTAACCTTAGCAGAGTATTTTGTTCCTTTTTTTACTTGCACCCATAATTGTGTGTTATTTCAAAAGGTGCAGTTTGCCACATTATTTTAAATGGATTTGGGACAATAAACAGTGCTACATAGTGGTTAGAGCTTAAAGCATTTATATAAATGATGGTTAGTGCTGAAAAAGATAAAACCAGAAAGTCTTCCCTTAAAAAAGAGGAAAAAAGCACCATCTGAGACAAGAAAGGGAGAAGCAGCTAAGGACAATGCACTATGTATAGCAATGGGAAGGGAAATTTCAGTGTTGGGAAAGATTACAGAGAGGAGATATGAAAAGACAAGGTCAAACACGCTGTGTATCAGGTTCCTACCTTCTGTCATCACTTGAAAGATTTTCAGAGCAGGCAGAGATTCACAGAAGTATCAAGGATGGGGATATCTCAAGTCAGTGAAAGACAGTGGGGTTGCTGGTGAGCTGGAGTTGATGTGAGTAAAATATGCTTAAATACATCAAGAAGTGAGGCATTCAGGCTCTGCTGGGAACAAATTCCTGTTTCCTGGAAAACAAAGCCCTGAGTTAGTTTGAGGAAGAGCAGCTCACTTGAAGCAGGTAGTGCAACACTGTGTGAAGCTTTCCTGCTGGAAGGAGTCACAGTGGAAACCACACTGCAGATTTTACCTTTTACTGAACAAGCAGGAGACTGATACTGGAACTTAGGCTCCTGTTTTGGTTTACCCACTTAAAGAGATACTGGAAGTTGTGGACAAAGGGCAGGAAAGAACTACAAAAATGAACACTTTAACTCTCTTTTAGCCAGCCTCAATTCGGTGTGACTGGTTTATCAGCAGTTAAGATGTGTGACCTGATTGCAGGAGTCTTCCACAGACAGAGAATACTTAGTGAAGGCTTTTAAAATTCCTTTTGCTGTAGCATTTAGGGTCAGTGGCTGGGAACAGAAGCCAGACACTTTCAGATGGAAAGTAAGGCATGCACAAAATGAGGAAAGTGATTCATGCCCCCAGACAAACAGCTGCAAGTGGTGATGGATTCCCTATCTCTTGGTGCCTTCAAGCTGCAATTGTAGGCCTTTCAGGAAGAAAAATCTGTGGCTGACTGAAGCCTATCCTATGCCATGTAGGGACATTTGGGTAAAATTTAAGGGCACTGGGACTAAATGTTGTAATTGTCTCCTCTGCCTGTAAGCTGTGTGAGTCACTGTGTTACCGTTGGTAGATTGCTTCACTTCTACGTCTTAATTTGCCAATTTATTTTAAAACAGGAATAGCCAACCTCATTTGGCTGCTGTGACACTTAATTGCCCATTATAAAGTACTTTAAGGTCCTTGGATGAATGTATCCAGAGAGGTGCAGGGTGTTTGCAGCTCACCAAAAAAAAAGGACTGGAAAAAAAAGCTTTATTCATAATCTGTTCTGTGATTAGTTTCAGTGTCATGGTAAATTTGGGCGTGCTAATTAATGATTTTATTTTTCCAGGCATTGATATCCATTTTGTTCACGTAAAGCCTCCTCATTTGCCTGAAGGCCAGGCTGCAAAGCCACTGTTGATGGTTCATGGTTGGCCTGGCTCATTCTACGAGTTTTACAAAATTATCCCTCTCCTGACGGATCCTGCAAGCCACGGCCTCGGTGATGAGCACATTTTTGAAGTCATTTGCCCATCTATCCCTGGTTATGGTTTCTCAGAAGCACCTCACAAAAAAGGTATGACACAGGAGAAGAAACTGAACCCCCACGAGCTCGGTGTGACAGTGAGGCAGCCTCTGTTAGCAGAACAGTAACTCCTGTTACACACTCCTTGTTTTCCCAGTGAGGAAACAGGGATCCTGTGGGGTGTGGGAGGAGGGAGATAAAGGAGGTGACTTCAGGTGACATCACTGGCTAGTTTCTGGAGCACTGTGTAGCTAATTGTAAAAGAACCATAAAGAGCTATGAAGTGACTACTCAAGAGTTGTAATCTCCTGTTGCATCCATGAGTTGTCTGTGAGTGAGCAGGCAGGGTAAATTTAATTTATTACTGTTCCTTTTAGGTGTTTTGCATCCATATTTGACAGCATTGTACAGGTAGGTGAGAAGGAAGAGTTGAAACAAAGCAGTTCATGTATCCACGTGGCAGATGCAGCCAAATGCCTGCTTGCTCAGCTTGTGCTCTGAGTTACACAGACACAAGCTGCAGCAAATTGAAGCAAGGTAGTGTTTAAAGTGATACTGAGTTTACTATTTAATTGCATGTGCAGGTGAATGACATGGGGAAGGTTGGGTTTGCTTTTCTCTGCTTCCCTGGCTACAGTTTTCATGGTCAGTGTTCAGAGCAGTGGAGAGGTCTTCAGCAAAGGCTGGAGTTTGTCCTCCTCATGGTGTCTGCTTGTTCTTCATGCTTGGGTGCTGAGCAAGGGCTTGCATACAGTCAGGCAAGGAGAAATGGACTTTTCAGGAGCTTGAATGTTGCCTTGATGTGGAGAATCAGAGCTGCAGGGTCAGAAGTGTGGGTGGAATTAATGCAACAAAAGTGTTATTTTCTTCTAATGCAGACTTCAATTCTGTGAGTGCCGCTTCTGTATTTTATGAATTGATGCTCAGACTGGGATTCAATGAGTTCTACACCCAGGGTGGTGACTGGGGCTGGCTCATCTGCACCAACCTGGCCCAGATAGCTCCCAGGTGAGTACCCCCTTGGTGCAGCTGTTATACTCTGTGAATGGTTATTTCCTGTGCATTTGGGAGTTCCTGCCCGAGTCCTCACTGTGTAGGTTCTCTCTTTGGTGCTCAGTGTCAAGCAAAGATGCAAAATTACATACCTTAGTTTATATTACATGTTTTTTCTTTCAAACAGTTGTGCAGTAGTTTTGTAGTGGCCTTGCTGAGGTCAGGAGTGGGACAAATACATGTAACGAAAAAAAAGGAGGATTTGTGCCTTAGTGCCCTGGAGTGTGTGCTGATTACTGACAGCTGTCCCTTTGACTTGTCATTTTTGTGTGAAAAGCCACACTACAAAGGGCAGCTGAGGTCATGATGTAATTAACAGGCTGGAATTCAAGTATGTACACTTCTGTTAATAACATTTTAAATGTTACAGGTCACAGCACCAAGCCTGGTAGGTCTCGAGAAGTGTTTGGGCAACTCTCTCAGGCTCATGGTGTGATTTTTGGGGCTGTCCTGTGAAGGGCCAGGAGTTGGACTTTGATGATCCTTGTGGGTCCCTTCCAACTCAGGATGTTCCATGATTCTAAATACAACAACTTTGAACTTCTGTTAACTTTCTGTTAACTTGTGGGGTGTTTTTGTCTTTAGCCATGTGAAAGGTCTCCATTTAAATATGGTCTCAGTTTCAAAGCTGGGACCCACTCAGCTGCTCTCCATCCTGCTGGGCCGGTACTTCCCAGGGCTCTTCGGATTCCAGGATGAAGATGTCAGGAGGATGTTCCCCTTCTTGAAAAAAGGGCTCTACAGGATCTTGTCTGAGTCTGGCTACGCTCACATACAGGCTACAAAGCCGGATACTGTTGGTAAAACAAACCAAAAAACCCCACAATCTTTTTTGAGCTCAGAATACCTAAGGCTCTTCACTTTAGTTGTACTTTCATAGAAACAAAATGTACTGCTTAAAATATGCAGAAAATAATTTTTTTTGCAGCATATCTGCACATCCAAACTGAGCATGCTCCAAGTGCCACTGACCTCATTTTCCAGTTTTCATAAATAAAATAGATCGTTTAATATTTTTCCACTTCTGCTATCACTGGGGACTGTAATTCCATTTCAAATGCAGCTCTGCTGAGAGCAAAAGATAATTTCTTCTCAGAGAATACATCACATTCAAGTAATGTAAACTACAAGAAGCTTTTAGCTGTCTCAGCACACAATGTAGCTGATTTATTATAGCGATAAGTAATACCTGAGAAGTAAAATCAAATTGCACTTTCACTCATTGTTCTGAATCACTTGCAGACTTCCAAGGAAAAACAAATTGTAGCTATGAATGTTCTTTCTACATGAGCTAGTCAGATGGTTTAACTGCTTTAAGTATCTGAGTATTAAGTGCTTCTATTTTAAAAACATCTTTTGTGACTGAATTGGGCAACTGAGTCAAGAGTAGTGACTACATTTTAGTTTGGAGCAGCAGCAATTCACTGATGGATTTTATTAAAAATATAGCAAAGGGAAATATTTCTTAATGGTGTTCCATAAACTTACCTACAGAGGCAGGTACGCTCTTAAAATGTGTAGGCAAAAGGATAATTGTATGGATTTAAAATAATTTTGCTTCTGTTGAGTTTTGGTTTCTAAAAATTGCCAGTCTTTTGTGCTTTAGGGAAGAGAGGGATATCTGATATCTGAAAGATGCCTAAGCCATGCTCCTTCTCAGTCAGAATTCTGGCTGATTCTTGTCCTTAGCAATCATGTGGGGTCTGTCAGAGCGGACTGTGCAGATTGGGAACCAGCAGCCAGTTCAAACTTCGAGGGCTGGAGCATTTCTGCCATTCTCCAAAGGACAAAGAAGAGAGGAGCAGGGCAGTGGCAGGTTCCTGAAAGGAGAAAAACACTCTGGAGAAATTTCTGACAGAAATGCCTGCATTCCAGGGGCTCTGAGGGCCAATGTCAGTTTTTCTCTATGCAAACAGATGCACTCTACTCACAGTGAGTAGATGAGAACAGGCTATTGCTTGTCATGTCCAGCACATCTGGAAAGTGCTCAACAGAACTTTTTTAAACACCTGCTATTTCAGTTATCAATAGTAGTTGCTTAATAATTGAAATCCCACTGTCATGTTTAAATACATCAGCAATTACTGATGCAGTTGTGCCAGCTGCAGTGTTAGGCACCTTCCTGGAAGGCTGGGTTGCATGGGGGGAACTTCAAATACGTTGCTGTTCCTTGGGAACAGCTTTTTCTCATGTTTTACTGAGAAGCTGGGACAGTTTATGGTCCCTGTATTTCACAGCACTGGGATGTGTGATCAAAGTTCCAAGTGCAGGTGTGTTCTTTCTGTCCAAGAAAAGCAAATTATAAAATCTATATGAAGGCTTGTTCTACATGAAGGCAGTTTGCTATTGCTAATTCAGAAGATGGACCATTTAGCAGAGCCTTGCTGTTCCTTAATGACTTTCTAATAATCCTTAAAATGTTTTTGCTGTTAGATAATGCTGCAAATCCTCCTGGTCATGTGTAGGCATGTGGGGTTTGGCTCTGTAATGCTGTTTAATACATGACAACTTCCAGATTAATGGAAGCAAACCCTCCTTGGCACATAGAGCTTAATCTTATTATCTTACCAGAAAAAAAGGAAAGCCAGCAGAAATCCAATACTGTTACATCAGTTCAAAAAACGTTCAGTGTGAGCTAATGTGGAGCCTGCTCATTTGCAGATACTTTTAGTTTATGATTTGGTATTAAATGGCTCCAACTATTTTATTTATTTAAGAAAGCAGCTGATGGAACAGCTTTATAAAGTTACATCCCCTGTATTATAACAGGCAGCTTGTTTAACACTCTGTGTTCTGTAGTTGGATATCAGTTACAGTTAAATTTTCCTCCTCCTTTACAGGCTGTGGTTTGAATGACTCTCCTGTGGGACTGGCTGCATACATCTTGGAGAAGTTTTCTTCCTGGACTGATATGGAATTCCAGGCTCTAGAGGATGGAGGACTAGAGAGGTGAGCCCTTCCTCTCCTGCCATTTTGGATGAGGTGACTAAGCCCAGTGTCACAGGTGAAGAGGTTTGTCTGAGGTGGTCACCTCACCTCAGGGAGCCTGTAGTGACCACAGCTGGTGCAGGGCTGCCCTCCAGCACACAGAGAGGCAAACAGGCCATGGAGGCTGATGGATTCCCTTCCCACTTCCTTCTCCTAGAAAAGAAACACACCCTGCAACTCCTGGATATTAAAAACCGACTTATGGGGAAGAATCTCGTTAGGACACAAAATCCAAAAGTTTAACCCACATTAAGATGCTGGCAACTCATGTTTCATTGTAATACTAACAGTTAACTCTCTGTGAATTGGCTCCTACCTACCATTTGCTAATAAGGGATTATGTTCAGTGTGCAGCAGAAATCAGAGCTGAAATCCCCTTTGAGAACTACCTGGCAGGAATGGAGAAAGGGGGCATGCTATGGAAAGGCCCAGTGGCAGCAGATTTGTATGGAATGTTTGCACTGCAGAGAGCTAATAATTTTATATTAAACATGCATTGTTTACAGCACATGTTGGTGTGTGAGGGCTCTGTTGAGGGCTCATGGGAGCATTTCAGATTATCATTAGTAAATGGCACAAGCTGTTGCATGTGCTGTTCTGCTCCCACCCTCCCAGTCTGTGGACAGGAGGGACAGCCATGCTGGAGCAGAAGGTGCTTGTTGGAATCTGCCTTCCATGTAAGAGTTAATATGTGACTTCCCAGTTTCTGTCTGAAAGCCTTTAGCATCCTTAATTGGTCACTGGCAGACAGAGGGGGAGTAATAACTTCACCTCTCCACTCTTAACCACTGTTTTTTTCCTATAACTTTTTTTTTTACCTCTTGCAACCAAACCAAAGTCAAGTCCCTGCTAAAGTGATGCAAATCAGTTTTCAGTTCTAATTAAGCAATCTCTTGGGCTTGCCTCTTCAGGAAGTTCAGCCTGGATGATCTGCTCACCAATATCATGATCTACTGGGTGTCAGGCTGCATTGTCTCCTCCATGCGTTTCTACAAAGAAAACTTGCACAAGGGGATAGGCACACAGAAACATGAAAAGTAAGCATGGCTTCTTCTCTTTAAATATTTTGCCCTGATCTTAATTTTATAGTTGCATGCCTTATAGATTCCTGAAAGCTGAGGAAAAACATGCTCTATCACAGTAATCCTCTGCAAAACAGACCAGGTAGTTGATGTACTGTGCTGTGCTTGGAAAACACGGTGCTTAGGTAGGAATCCTGAGCTATCAGTGAGGAGATCTGACTCGAGGCACTGCTTGAGGGCCTCCCATTCATGGTGCATCCCCATTTTATTTCAGGTACTAAATCAGCCTGTGACTGAGTCATGCAGTCAGCTTTGTTTAGTTGCTTGTAGTTTTAGTACTTTCCTGGATACACTTTGCCTGTTTCTGCAAAAGGCTTAAGTCCTTCCTTTGGAAGCAACTTCAGCCTGCTGACAAGCTGTATCACTGAGGAGTCAGTGAGATTGATGTGCCTGCTGCTGCTCAGACTCCTCAGAAAGCAGCTTGGTTGCATGTACTAGTGTCAGCTTGGGTATGAGTGAAGCCTTAAACCTGCCCCGTGGTATTTGCAACTGCAGCTTAGTGCCGTGGTATTTATTTAGCTGTGAAATGATGCTCCCAGGAAGCTGACTCAGTTCCTGAAGCCATTGTGGCTATGCTGTGGGCAGTATCTTGCTCTGGCTCTGCCTGCATGAGATGAGCTGTGTGAGCTTCTATGTGCCTAGAGGACAGTCTCAGAGCCTTGTGCACAGTTCTGACCTCAGCCTTCTAGTGGCTACGTGCCCAACTCTTTTTGTATCTACTTTTAAAAGTCTGTCACTGCTGACAATGCAGCCTATGAGAGATTCAAACTTAGAAAATGTGGCTCTTACAAAAGGCACAGATCATTCACATCCCTCGGATCCACTTGCTTCCTTACACTTCCTAATGTGCAGAATGTTTTGTAGTGTGCATTTGTGCTGGTTAAAAGCAAGAGCTATTAGTCTCACATATAGAAATGTTGCTTCTGAACTAGTCTAGATTATTAGTATTCCTCTCTTCTCTCCCCCTATGAAGTAATTATTCTCCTGCCTACCCTCCAGTTGCCCTGCCAAGCTTAGAATATTTGGGTGGTTATCTTCTCTGTAAATCTCTCACCAGCTCTTATCAAATTATGTGCTTGCCCCTCAATTTGAGCCCTGTGTGCAGCAAGAGGAAATTTGCTGCCCACCACCTCCAAGGGCTCTCCTTTCCATGCTTCTGAGCCTCATGACCTGGATCCCTTGCAAAATTGCCCTAATATCACTCTATGCAAAAATAAAAAAAGAGTTTTTTTCCTCAGGAATTAGAGTGTTGTTCTTCAGTTTTAGGATCTGGAACTCAAATTTTTAATGCATAACAAGAGTGTGCCCAACTGTTCAGGCACATTTCCTTGGGACTTTTGATTTGTTGCAGATTTAAGTGTTTGGAATATAACAGTGATTCTCTCTCCTCTCTCAGGCTCACAGTACAGGTACCCACTGGCATTGCTGCCTTCCCTAATGAAATCCTGCACATACCCCAGGCTTGGGCCAAGAAGAAATACACCAACATCATCTCCTTCCACTTCATGCCTCGAGGTGGCCATTTTGCAGCTTTTGAGGAACCTGAACTTCTTGCTAAAGATATTCTGCAATTTGTTGACAAAGTAGAGAAAGAGCAGCTCTGGAAAAAGAAAGGGGAATAACTTCCCTAAGAAACAGCAGGGTAATTACTTTTAGCTTAGCACATGTACAGGGCTTACTAAGTCTACTGTAATCCATGTAATTAGATCTTATTGTTGACCAGATGTGAGCAAGGACAGAAAGAAAAATAAAGTGTATCTCCATGAGATACTGCCATGGGGACCAACAGATTTTAGGCTGGTTTTTTCTTTTTTTTGCTCAGCTAGGCTAAGAAAGTAGCATGAAGAGTACTTGGCTATCTTCTGAAACATGTTCTGTAGTATTCTTGACTCTTGCTTTGAGATTGAAGAATAGACCTCACAACTACTAATGTACCTAGTAACAGTTTAATTGTTATGAAAGACTTCTTTTTTCATGGCAGCAGTAAAATGTGAGTTGCTGTGAGGATGAAGTTCCTCACATAAAGAGTAGGGAGCAGCCTGCCAGGACCTAACTTGCATGAGTGCATCCATCAATCAGCATTGCTGATCTACAGTATCTTTAAACTGCCTTCTGCTGGCTGCCTTTCTCTTCCAGCCTGGGCTGTAAAGCAGCTTCCTGGCTGTGAAGAAGCTGGATTGCCCTGTGCCAGGCTCCTGGGATATGTGAGGAGCAGCTGAAAGACACAGGTGCCTGTAGCTCAGCCCAGGAGGTGGGGCTGGGTAGGAGTAACTACAGCCCCAGCTACCTCTGTACTGAATTTCTGCTCTTAAATAATAGCCCTAGACAGACTCAACACACTGTGGCTTTGCACTGCTTTGGCAGGGTATTGTACATGCCTCTTACTAAAGAATAAAAATATGATTAATTCAAAGTTAAAAGTGCATTAAATTTTTTAATAACTCCTGTGTGATTATTTTAGTTCTTTTAACACCTGAGATTTTGCTTGGTACCAGTTAGGAGAAGCATCAGCTCAGAACCTATCAGTTCTGTACTCCATCTATCACAGAGGTCAGATTGAAGGCAAACTGCTCAAAGAAAATTGAAGGGCTGTATGGCTTTACCAGCTCGTGTCCCTGGTGTGTGCAGCTGAGCTTCAAACAGGTCTTAAACCATCTCCAGATGACTGATTTCAGTGTGGTTTTGTTCTCCAGTCACTTCTGATGTCCTTCTCTACTTCTGAAAGCACAGAGAAATACAATCTATCAATAACACTATTTCACAATATTAACTGAAATGGAAGCTAAGATCAGAAGCTCAGCAGATCCATGCTCCATCCCACAGGGCTTTAGACTCAAGCACACCACATAGTTTGTTTCACAGGAGGCAAGTGGACTCTCCTGCTGGGCACATTCAAATCCTAGTGCTGAAGGCCACCACCAGCCCTGACAGAAGATCATTAGGGCAGATGGGCTGTGGGCCAGCCTGGATCAATTTTCTGAGCAGAGCTGAGACCTCTTGCAAAACCAGCACACTGCTGCACCTGGGTGCCAGTAGAGCAAGGCAGAGGAGCTCTCAGGTCTCCCTACTGGATTTGATCCTCAAGCTGTTCTTAAGACAGCTGCTTGCTTCCAGAATAGTAGTGAGCACTAATTCCATGCTTACTTGTGAATGCTTTCATTCAGTCAAAATCTGTGCTCAGATTTGCAAAATGTTACGTGATGCAGGCCAGGCTGTTTTGAACACTCGGGAAGAAAACACAGAATCATTCCCTTTGAAGTAGACTCTCCATGGAGAAGGACCCTCCCCAAACTTGTTTCAGGAGCAGTATTGTGAAAGAGGGTTCCTTATTCAGGAGGAATTGGCTCACCTCTGACAAGAACAGCTGCTACAGACACCACTACACACCCTGCTGCATAAGCCTGCCCTGCTCTGCACACCAGGCAAGTGCTCTTCAGGGTTTGATAAGCTACTGTCTGAAAGAGACAAATCTGGACCTAAAAGGTCTAGATTTTAGGAGCTTAAAAATTATAATTAAACACCTCATATATAGCAGAGTTTGTTCTGAAGTTTGAGATCACACTTCTCAAACCTTAAGCCACAGCTATCAGCAGCTCTTGCTCATCATCTCCTTACCTACAGTTAGATAAAAATGCAGTGAAATACTATGGCAAAGTGAAAAAGTATGAAATTATCTATACAGCAGCTGTAAAACCTGCTCACAGTTCTTATTTATGTCAGCCAGCTGAGGACCTGCTATTTAGCCAGGGAATTTTCTCTAAAAAGGCCAAATGTGATGCTCTTGGGCTGGCTGAGCTGTTTCTTGGGAATAAGGCTCTGAAAGAATAGCTACTGCCTTCAGGATAACACAGAATCTGGTGACACTTAGATGCTCAAAACATGATGTTTTGCTCCAGGGCCATTTCTTAGTGAAGTTTCAATTTCTGGCCCAAAGTTGCCCCGAGGTCCCTGCTCAAAAAAACTGCTGTCCTAAAAGCCCTGCCACATGAAGTGGCTCCAAAAGGTGCATTTATCCCACGCTGAAACCAGAAGTAGCTGACCTAAACCCTGCTTTTTAATTATCCAGTTATAGCTCATTAAGAGTCTCGATAAGGGGTTTGGAACCACGGAGATGCCACTGAAAATAAACAACTTGCACTCTTCCTCCCCAGCTGAAGTGCTTTGGAAAGTGTCTGCTTCTGGTATGGAAAAATACAAGCAAGGTCATAATCTTCTCATACAGCTCCATCTAAACAAATTCCCACTACAACCAAATTTGACTTCTGATTTTTAAACTGCAAGCCATCATGTCCTGAAAAATCCAAGCCACCATATGCAGCCTTAAGATGTCTTACACAACAAGACAGGACTTCATATACATTAAATAAAACCGTCAGGCATTACTCAGATCATGAATGAAAAAAATATGAATGTAAATCACATTTTCATAAGAAAAAGGAAGTGAAACTATCTTTTAATGGAAATTAGAATGTGTTAAGCCTAACATCAAAGTTAGTTCATGAAGGGCACCAGTCATCACCACTGAGTCAGCTGCAATTGCTCAGGGGCAGGACTGAGGTTCAAGGCAGTCAATCAAATGCACAATTCTGTTTTACAGCAAGTGCAATACATAATATGCACTAAATGAAGACAAATTTTTGTCTGAAAGAGGAGTGGAAAGCTCCTCCTGGGTGCTGTGGAAAGAGACAAGGAATAAATCCATATTGATTTCGGTATAGCTTATTTTAAAACACTGAGAAATGATGCTGCTTGTTCTACTTGCTGTAATAGCGCTTCAAGGAACATAAGTCACACTAAAACTGTCTTGCTCAGGATAAGTTTTCTTTCATGGAAGAAATACCCTGTGCAGTGCCAGACAGCCCTGATAGTGTTATGCCAATGCTGCTAGAAGAATTAGCCCCATTACAATTGTCAGCTGTCTTCTGGAGAGCAGATATTTATAAACTCTGTGCTGAGTGGTGACAGCTCCTTCCCCTGGCTAGGTGTAGTCCAAACCCCAGGCTTCCAAATACCTTCCTGACTGGATTTAAAGATGCTGAGGATGATTGGGATGATTGGGCCCTCCCCATGTTTAATAACTGAATGTCTGTGGTTTTGAGGATATGATGAACAATAAAAAAGATTGAAATGATGAGTTCCAGCCCCTTCTTAAATGAAGGATAATCCTTGGCAGCAGTAGTTCAAACCACTGCAGGTGATCAGAGGGAGTGCAGCAGGGAAGAGGTGAGCAGGAACAGAAGGGACAAACTCCAGTCAAGCACCCAGTCAAAGAACCAACAGGCCTTAAGCTCTTTTTCAGCCAAGCCTGCATTGTTGGGTGGTTTTGTGTGCAAACACATTCGTACCTCATGAGTTCTAGGAATTCTTGTACAGGCTCCAGGGAGCTAAGGTCCAGCCCTGCATTTTGTCTCAGTGGAAGTTTTTTATCACCCCAAGTCTTTTGTGGCTCATAAAGCTTTTTGCAGTGATTGGAAGGCAATTCTTAATATTTCAGAGAAACCAGAGGCAAAGAGGGTTTAAGCAGTATCTCACACAAACTGAGCAGAAGAACCCACTGCAGAACCCAGATGATGTCATTCTCCTAATTTCTCCACTCTTTTTGAAGATAGATAACTTAAATAATTCCTCTTACAGGTGCTCAATTGGTTTATTTCTCAATTTTTGCCCTTTTCTTTTCAGCAGATTCTGATTCTTCATCTCAAAAGGGAATGAATTCTTCCTATTTTAGGAAGATTTTTGGAGTTACAGATTTAAAATATAAAAGAACAAGAAAAAAACCTTACTTCATTCTCTAAATCTAGAATCCTATCATAAAGAATTTCAATGCCTACAACCAAATTATAGTACTTAGTGATTATTTAAATCACTTGTTTTTTCCATTTTCATCTGTGGAGATAGCTGCTGGTTTTATTTCTCCATCTCTGTAGATGGAGGCAAAAAAATACTGATAATTTGCCTTAGGGGAAAAAAACCTATTTAGAATTCCAAATAAGTTTTGACATGGAACATCTTCACTTGAAAGAAGCAACTCAGTGCTTTATATTTCAGGAGAGCAGGCTATAAAAAAGCCAATCAGTCTGAAAATCCATAAACCAGCACCAAATGCATGAAAGATTTTCATACAGAAGGAAGGCCAGCTGTGTACAAAAATACATCTTTCTTACATTTCTTCAGCTCTCAGTCTTCCTCCTGTACTGCAACTTTTTTTTTTTTAATTTCAATGAATGTCTAAGAAGCACAACAGATAGGTACCTTTCAAAAACAGCCCCTAACTTCTATCACAAACTTTCACCCTTTTATGCCACTGCATAAAAATGGGAGGTTCACAACCACACAGCAGTAATCATGAGATAGCAACAAAATCTGGCTCCTGTTTTATATAGGAGCACCTTCTGACATTCCATACATTGGACTTCTAGAACTCTATCTTCAACATCACTTTTGAGAAGAGTGCTTTCATTAATTATTAATCAGCACTTAGTTAATCACTGAGTCTGGGAGCAGATACAAAAATTTCCCTCTCTCTTTCTTGCCTATTTACATTCCCACCCATTTCCATTTGGAGTTGTATTGGCTGCAGCTGAGATGCTCCATTCTAACCAACAGGATGTGGGATACAGAGCAGATGCCAGGACTTCACCAAAGAACAAAAAAATTATGGGGAAGAATGTTCCATTATAACAACCCAATCTTCAGCCTCTCCACTTCTAGTTGTATCCTTTCTGTTTTTATCCTTCAGACAGCTGTCCTTAGGAAAAAAACAACTTCTGTAATATCTGAAACAGGCACTTGCAGCTGTTACAGACAGGTGACAAGCAGAATCCTTCAAGGAGTCTTGTCTAGATATGACAGAGAAGGAATTTGCAAGCCCACTTTCAGATAAGACACGTGACCCTGGCCATCATTTGGAATTAAAAGTGTGCATTTCCTTATATTGTTGCGATTTTGAGACAATAAATGGTGTCTTTTCTTTGTAGTCAATAGACTTGGGATAAAGCTCCCTTCTTCCTAAATCTTCTGCCTCTCACCTCACTTTTGCTAAAAACCAAGTGAAAACTCTGTGATCTGTTGCTTCTGGGACGAGCCCTCCTTCTTGAAGAGAAGGTTTCCAAAAGTAAAAGGCTTCCAAACACTCATAACCAGATTATCTGTAGAACAGAGACAAGGAAGCTTCAGTTGTGCTGCCAGCATGTGTGGGCAAGCAGAGCTGGGAACTGGACCTCTGTAAAAAGACAGAAAGAACATGGCCTACTGCTACACTGGAGCACTTTGAAACTTAGCCAGCACAAAGATCTGCTTTTGGCTCAGGATATGGGAAAAGCCCAGAGGAAAACAAAGCATGAACGTGTGCACCTCATGCAAATAAGAAATTGCAATAATTTGGGTGTTGAGGATGTGTTGTAAGAGGGCTGGAGGTGAGCCAGATGGGCCTGGCACACAGAATCCTGGCACAGAGCTCCATGTATCCAAGCAAGCCAAGGTTTCTGAGCCTTAGCAAACCATGCAGCATTTTCCTCACTCTGGAAGAAATTCATCTGCCCTGAAGTCTTTGCAGAAGTGTACCCTGTTGTACAGTATCAAATGAGCTCCATTCTTCAAAGTGTCAGAGCTGCCCCCCTCAGCTGTGTCACAGAGAATCCCATCACAGACCATGCTCTGGGGGTTATTGTCCGGCATTCCTGCTGGAATGTGGGGAAGGACTCAGCGAGAAGCAGCGTGGGGGAGGAGCTGCTCCAACTGAGCAATGCAAGGCAAGCAGCAGGCACTGGATCCCAACAAATATGGCTTCTGGGAGCCACAGTCAGCAACTCCAGCTGGGCCATTTGCTTAGGCTGCTTGCCAAAAGATTTATAAAAAGAACAGTAAAGAATGTGCCATGCCTTTAAATATGAATTTCAAATACAGTGCAGCCAATATCCACATTTGTTGAGGCTTCCATCCCTCAGCTTTTCTCTAAGGCTCAGTCAGGAATGCAAGGAGTATCTCCTGCTCATCTAATTTTATCCCCTCACAGATATCCACCAGCATGAAGGAATGAAGTAGAGCCAGGGCAGTTTCCTAATTACTTCCAGCTCTCAGAGAGGAACCCAAAAGATAATAGTGAAGCAAGCACAACACAAAGATTCTAAACCAGCCTATAATTTGTGTTTTGCTATACACAGATCTTATGATAATTTACTAATAGGTGACCTTGGCCTTTTCTCCAACTGGTGCCTCTCCTAATACCATAGACATTTCTATGAGTTTAACTGCAACAGAGCACAGTGGCAACCAGGAGTGGCTGCTGCACAATAAGTGAAATATGCAGGTGATTTCCACATCAGACACGTGAACTGGTTCCTCAAATGCCAACAATGACCTTTTAGCAAGATGTAACTTTCCATTACCTTGGAGGTTTTCCACATGCTATATCCGAAGCACCTTAGCATGACTGGAGTTTATTCAAGTTCACAGGAGAGATGGCCCTGCCTGTGCTGCACTTGTGCCAGCCACAAGGAGTGTCACCATCAAGGTTCAGCAACCTCCCAGGGACAAAAGGGAAATCAAATCGTTAAAGGAGTTTTTGTCCTCAATATGACACATAGAACCTCACAGTGAGTATCAAGAGTCATCTGTTCAAAAAAGTGAGTTAAATGACAGAGCATAAAAACCCCCACAGCACCAGCACAGTAAACAGGTCAAGTGTGGTAGCTGAATGATTTATTTGATTCTTCAATAAGCACCCACATAAGCATCCACTGCTGCTGCAGACACCTGGATAAGATGGGGTAGAGCAGCTAGAAACGAGTCAGAACAATCACAGGCATCTGATCTAATTAACACAACAAGCTCACATCTGTGTGACAGACTCACAGATGAATAAAAAATTGGAGACTGTTGGGTCTTTTCCCTTCTTAGTTTGAACATCAACCTGGAATGGTAGTATGTGCACAAGGTACACACCACCTCATAATGCCATGATTGCTAAAAATCAAAATGCATACATACACATGCAACAAACCCCTGACTAAACTGCACCACTGAAGTGAGAGTATAAAATAGTCTGACAAATTCATGCCCCCCTCACTAGACAAGGCTCCTCACCTGCCTTTTAAGAACTAGGAGGTGCATCTTCAGCTAACAGGATGGGTTTGCAATCAGAGGGCTCAGAGCTCCACAGGGTCCTTCTTGCAGCAGGCAGGTCTCATGCTCAGCACTTGTCCAAGTGCCCTTCTTGGGAAGCTGGAGGTAGCCCTGCAAGACACTGAACATCTGCACACATTCATGGCACAAAGGCTCCTTCAACCTCAAGATGTTGCTGCTTTACAGACATGCTAGAAAAGGTCAAGTTCAGGAAGTAACAGTTTAACACCAAGCAAGGAAACAGAGGGCCAAAAGCTTCTCCTGCTCATAGGTCACCAAGATTCATCCCCGAGAGAAATCCAAAAGTATTCAAATTCCTCATGGGACATACAGTCATTCTTAGGCTTGTGGCAGTGCTCTTGTGAAGAGTTCATAACCACGCTGTGAGGCAGCCAGCAAAAGAACTGTTTCAACACACAGAGAAAAGAGTAAATAAATCAAGACAGCCTGAAATTTTTCTAAACTCAGTGTTTTATTGCTCCGTGATTATTAGTTACACTTTGACACATTGCACTTCGGAATAGATTAGCACCTACTACATAATTTAAAAACTTAGTATCTTATGACCCATACAATTGGCACGATAGAGAAAACCCAGAGATCTGTCATTTTAACCCAAGACTAAAAGAGATAAAATGTTTACATCCTTTATTGTTGGCAGGTGAACTTTCATTGTGGAAGGCCCTTAAAAATAGTGAACAGAAACTAACAAACTAAATGCCCTCCAAAAATATATAAAAACAGTATCAGATAAATCACTCCCTTCTTTACACCAGTCTTTTTGCTTTGGTACTTTTAGTACCCAAGTGCACAGTAATTCCCTCATCTCTTTCAAGGAAGAAAAAAAAAAGTAACATGATCAAAACTATGCTGACTACTTTGGGTGAAAAGAGGAGAGACTCCCACACACCATTCTCAGCACCCACACAAACAGCATTTTCATCAAAAGTGTCATTGTCTCAGGATTTAACACATCCCAAGAGGTTTATAAATAATAAACGTTGGGGGTTTTTAAAAAGGGAAGAATTATTTTGAATAAATAAATGACAGCTCTAATAGCTGCATTGGCTTTAGTGACCAGTTATCTATATGCAGCATAAGTTATCTTCATAAGGCAAGTGATGAGCTAGCAGAAGTGAAGTCCCTGAGGATCAGCATCTCTGCGTTCAACTTGTTTGTTTCACAACGTGTGTAGAAAGCCTGGAAAACAATCAGTCCCAAGGCATCTGCTTTTTAATCTCCCAGCACAGCTGCAGACCACACAATGAATTATTTCTGTACCTTTTCTGCAGGCAGGAATACATAAATAACACCGAATACTTAGGAGGAGGAGGCAGGGAATTCGTTCTGCTAAACCTGGGCCAAGTGCTCCACCTTGTGTTTGTCCTCTCAACACAACTCAGAGCGAAGCTGCCGACGCCTGCTCCACAGCTGCGGGTCCTGAGGCATAGCTTCTGATCCCTTCTGCCTGGGAACAAGTGTTGTCCATGGTGCCATATGACTGCTGCTCTGTGGGGGCCAGCACTGTCCTCTCGGTGGGATGAGGACGCAAAACCTGGGGGACGTACATCTGAAATCACAAGTGAAGGGTTTTAGTGGTCTCTCAAAGCACAGTCCTGGGATAACTCACCCAGGATTTTTCCCCTTGCCACTCCTCTCTTCATCCTTTTCCCATTCTTCACCTTAACATCTCAGGCCTTTTGCACCCTGCTGGAGGCTTCCTGGTGCAGCACTCGCCTGCACCTCTTGACTGTGGCACCAAGGCCTTTCCTTCTACCTCAGTCCTACATCCTTCTCAGTGACACGGCAAGCAAGACCTGCTACAGGTCACAGCATTCAGAATCAAAGCAGTGGCAACTGACTGCGTTTGGCAGCTGTCCAAATGTGAGGCTCTGTCTGGGGCAGGCCACAGAACACAGCACACAGACCTGCTGGAAGCAGCATGTCTCAGCTACTCCTAAAACGACAGCCGAAGGTACTTGTGGAACACCACCTGGGAGCATCAAGGAGCCCATTTGCAGAACTCTCTGGTCCCACATGCACATGGGAAATCCCACATTCAGATTAATACAGTCCATTCAGACTCATAAGTCCTACACAAGGTCTTTGGTAAGCAGGGTGAGAAATTAAGTTTTTCTAGGACACATAAGAGAATATTAGTAACTCTTAGCTTCTTACAGAAGATGTTGGGACTGTTGGTACATCTGTGTCTTTTCCTCTTTCACCTTGTGTGTCTTCAATCTGTAAATGGCAATAGATGGGGAAAGAAAGAGACAACATCAAACTGGTGAGTGAAAACAATACTCACAGATCATGAGCACCCAAAACCTGCACAGACAGATCTCAGTGCAGTGCTGGCACTCTGCCCACCAATCCTTCTACACAGGATCATAAAAAGGTTTGGCTTGGAAGAGACCTTAGAGATCATCTAGTTGCAACCTGGTGCCATGGGCAGGGATATCTTCTGCTAGACCAGGTTGCTCCAAGTTCCATCCACCCTGGCCTTGAACACTTTCAGGGATGGGGCACCCACAACATCACTGAGCAACCTGTGCCAGTGCCTCAGAAACCTCACAGCAAAGAATTTCTTACTATTACCTAATCTAAACCTACTGTCAGTTTAAAGCCATTCCCCCTCACATCCTCTCACTACATGTTCTTGTAAAAAATCTCTCTCCACCTTTTTTTGCAGGCTCCCTTCAGGTACTGGAAGGCTGCAATTAGGTCAGCCCAGAGCCTTCTCTTCTCCAGGCTGAACACCCCCAATTCTCTCAGCCTGGCCTCGTAGCAGAGGTGCTCCATCCCTCTGATCATCTTGGTTGTCTTCTCTGGGTTCACTCCAAGAGGTCCATTTCCTTCCTGTGCTGGGACCTCAGAGCTGGATGCAGCACTGCAGGTGGGGTTTCTCCAGAGCAGAGGAGCAGAATCCCCTCCCTCAACTTGCTGGCCACACTGCCTTGGATGCAGCCCAGGATACTTTTTCCATACTGCTCTTTTCTCTCAAATTCAGTACCTGCAGACACAGAGACTTTCCACACTGCCAAGCAGCCCACCTGTACTACAGGCCCTCTTCATCCATCTTACCATGAACCTTTGTGAATAGACACTGCCAGCAGGAAGGCAGGGACAACCCAGCAGGAATAGCTGGTGCTCCATCAAGCACACAGGTAGGTGCTGAAAGGTCAGGTATCCATCACTTACCCTATAATTCAGTGGACTCAGGTACTTGAAACAGCCAAAACAAGTGTAAGCCAAGCAAATAACAATAGTGATGTTGACAACCAGCAAGGTAAACATGGTTGTAGGTGCTTTAAAACCTAGAAAAATATTGAAAGAATACAATATAAAAATTCATAGCAGAAAAACCCAACAAAACCAAAAGAAGCCTTTATTTATCCTCCTTATTTTCAGAAACCTTATGGATATTTTCTTTTCTTTAGAGGAGTGGGCAGCCCACTTCCAGCCACAAACAGGGGAATGTCATTTACACTATGTTCTCTCTCTTTTCCTAGAGGCCAAGGAATATTGTTGTAATACTTAAATGATAGACAAGACTCAGAGTGATTCTTCTCCTCCCTCATTCATCCATTCTGGACCCACTTCTTAAATATTTTCATTAATGATCTGTGAAATATAATATTCATTACATGGATTAATTATGATGATGGCACCAAACTGAATGGTTTGGCATCAGCTCAAAAGGATGGCGGTGGGGGGAGGGGAGAATTAAAATGGTCTTGGTAGATAAAACCACCCCACCTGCTTTAAAGGATAAAAAAAACCCAAAAAACAGCAAGATAAGACTGTGTAGAAAACAGGAAATAAGTACAAGTTGGAAAGAAAAAATAAAATGTAGATATGAGGGATAACAACAGCACTGCAGCATACAACTGCTGGAAAGTAGTCAATAGTGGGATGGTATCAAACATGGGAAGAGAGGAAAATGAAAAAGAAAAGACAAGTCTCTGGCACCTATACAAAATAATTCAGTGCTACTAAGCCTTCAGCTGGGTAGCCTTGTCTACAATAAGATATGGACAGAACTGGGAAGAATCCAAGGAAAAAGATGAAGAGAAGAAACAGTAAATATGAACTAGGCTGACAGGTAAGTTTTAGTTCAGAGAGGGTGCAATAAACTATAGGAAAGGACATGGTTGCCTGGTAAGGAAAAAGTATTAAAGATTACAGTGACTTCTTATTTTCCAGATTCCAGAATATTTCCTAGGGAAATATTCTAAAGAAATTAATCCCATTTTGCAGTAAAGATGACTTCAATAGGATACTAGGAAAAAGTAAACATCACTGCAAACCCTAGCTGTTTCCAAGCTTCTTCAGACAAAAGAGGGAACACCAACCCTCAGACATTTTTGTGGTAACCTAGCATATGCAGTGGCAAAGAATAGACAAGTTTTATACTTGAGCAGGTTATAGAAGCCCCGCCCAGGTTTGTTCACAAGGGGAAAAACACCACACACATGCAAAAAACAAAACCAAAAAAGTCCTACAAACACATCATTATTCAAACCAAAAAAGGAAGTGAAAAAACCTCCCTAGGGGTATTCTGGAATGTCCTTCAGAGGAGGTTGTTTTTATAAGCACAGGTTACACAAGTATTTACCAGATGGTGAGGTGTGTCTACACCAAAGCCAATGTAGGGTGCAAGCCACAAAGCAAACAGCAGAGATTAGGGAAGGAAAAGGCCCCTACATCAGTTTTCCCTGCACTGTGTCCTCAGAACTCCTGTCTGCCAACAGCTCTGGAAAACATGGGATTCAAGTGACTGTCCTAGGAGATGGGAGTTGAACTGCAGATAGGACCTCACCTCCTCTGTGGTGAGAGGCCCAGAGATGCTACAGAGATGGAGGGAGGGATGGAGGGAGGGATGGAATAAAAACTGAGAAAGAACACAGGCACTGAGAAGGAAAAAATGAGTACAGCTTCTCACCTTCTATATGCAGTCAGATGGTTTTTGATCCTGACTGAGAACTGGGGGAGAGGTCTTTCCAGCCTCACATTAATATATGAGGAGTGAGAAGCCAGAATATTGTCACTGGACTCTGCAACCACACTGAAACACCCAGATGAAGCCAACTACACAAGTCAATGACCAAGCAATCAAGCTTTACACCATAAACTGATCTATTTTGCAGATAAGGAAGCAGAGCTCTCTTATCCTTCCTTCATTCTTTGTGGCACAAGAAGCAGCAATTAAATCAATGGCAATGAAATCAAAGTATCAAATTCCTACCTCTCAGACTGCCCTGTGCACTGACAAACCACTGCACAACATCCTGTAAACAGGATCCTCTACACTGACCAAGCCAAACACAGTAATCCAGTCTGTATTTTCCATTAAGGTCCCTGACAAATGATGGTTTTACCATGCAGAACTAGAAAACATTATAATAAAGATTTAATTTTTACTTCACCAGAATTTCCTTCCTAACAATTAAAGAGATGCATCAGATGCTGAGTGCTTGGAGTTGATTTTTCTACAGCATGGTCTAGAAATTCTCCTGTTAATTTAGTGGACCCAGATTTGTTGATCTTCCTGGTTGCAAAAGCAGCTCTCAAAACAAGGGAAAAATCAAGCTCTCAAACATACAAGTAATGCAGGAACATCTATTCAAATCCAAGGACAGCCTGAAGCAATAGTTCCAAGTGCCTCTTGCATCCACAAGGGAGCTTTCCCTACAGCTTTATCTCTCCCTAAAGTTGGATGACAGCCTGCCAGCAATACCTTTCTGACTGCTGGTATGCTAAAAAACACAATGTAAATGTAATCATTTGTCATGAGGGCACAATACAGTTAGCTATCAGGAGCTTCCTTCCAAAGAAGGGGAAGCCAACCCTTCCAGCATCACTGACATCCCCATTCCATGCCAAATGCTTTCTCCTGTATCATGGATAAAAACCCATAAGCTTTTGCCTACTTTTTCTGACATCAAAGCTGTTGGTACAGCACAGCTAATACTATAAATGACAAGTATGTGCAAAACACAGAATGTCCCTATTTTAAAGATAAATGACATATAAAACATGAGCTTTCAAACTACAATGTGGGGAAGAGGGTCACCATCTCATTGCAGTCTTCCATGTAAAATTTGATGGATGATGTAGAACACGTGAGGATTGGCATTAGCCAACCTTTTAGCATTTTTTCCTAAGTGATGGCTGTACAACCAAGGCAGCAGCCAATTCACCCAAGCAAATTAAACTTATGCCCAGGCTGCACAAATGTAGGTAGTGAAGCTAGTGACCATCTTACTATAAAGAGCTAATTCTGAATAGAATTTTGTTCTATGTAATGATTTTTACTTTCTGTCACTTCACAAACCAACTGGCCAGTTCCAGGTATACTGATTGAAGGAATACATGATCTCCTGTGAAATAAAGGAACATGGAGCCCTATGCCAACAGTTTAATATATCAGCCATCTCCACCAAAGGCTCTTGTGCAAATCTGGTGTAGTTCAGTGCCACAGGCAACCACCATGACTCCACTTCTAGGGAAGGAGATAGAAAAGCCCACGAAGTTTATGAAACTTCACATCTAATTCAGGGAAGCTGTCAAGAGACCTGGGAGCAGCTTCCAGGTGGAAACAGGTAATACTTACCCAGCCGCACAAATGAGTAAAAATAGAGCCAGAAAAGGCAGAGGATGGGAGCTGCCAGGGCCTGATTGACAGCTGCAAAGTGCATCTTCTTCTCCAGCTTGGCAGGCAGATAGGCGTAGTAGAGGTTGTGACGGTCCACCATGTGCTTCAGGAGAATGTAGATCAAACCTGGCAGGGAAAACAGTAGAGCCAAGCAGAAGCTGTCAGAGGTTTGATAAAAAGCAGCAACTCTGTGAGGAGATCTACACTAACCAAGTGAGTGGATACAGCCCAGACACAAGGAGGGTACAGCTGCAAGACATCACCTGCTCCTAAGCTTGTTGCATCTCCATCCCTCCCCTCTCCACACACTTCTGTGTGGTGCCTCCTGTGCTCCCAGGGAGAGCCCAGAGCTCCTTCCAGGTGCTGGCACATGAGGCCAAGCCAGTAGGGAAGACTTCCCAACTCCCACTTTTGCTGGTAAGGAAGGCATGACAGTGGCTTAACATCTCCCTCTCAGCTTTCACCAGATTCATGACTGGATTCAAGTCAGATATTCCTTATCCAAACAAACAGCCAGCAACTGCTGTGGCAGCTATGAATTGCAATAGCTCTGGAATGCAGTGGCACATTCAGATATTTACAATGCATACAAAACAGAATGTAAGTAAATATCAATTACATTGTTACATAAAAATTGGCCACATTCTCCCAGTAATAAGGTTGTTGATTAAACCAGTTCTGAACAATATCTAATTTAGAGAATTATCTCGTATCAAGCTCTGTAAAGTTTTGGATTAGAAAATGAAAATACCAACCATATAAAATTATTTAGTACTACTTATGTCTGATCTAAGCCCCTCACCACCAAAGCCAGTACACTCAAATTTCAGAAATAAAATAAACATGTAATTGACATTAAACATACTTTCAACCTCTAAAAGCAGTACAAGAGCTAAGTAATTCATCACTTTTTTCACTGCTCTTCCACAAGAAGGGAAGCAAACTTGAATTCAAATCCTAAGGATGATCAAAATTTGAATGGGAATAAGAACACAGAGCTGGGCCTTCCAAACTTCCCACATGCCCCATCTCACCCCCACAGTGCTTACTGGAAAACTTACCAAAAGGGACAATGATGGGACATGTGATGCTATAGGCCATGATGACAGTGAACACACACAGCATCCAGGCATACATTGCTCCAAATTCATATTCAAATGCCTGTTGCTAGGAACAAAAACAAAACACCCACAATTCTCAAGTCATCCATCAATGTGTCAGGAGTTAAGAATAGATTCACTAAAGCAACAATTCACCTTCTCTTATTCACTCCCCCTGAGAGATCATTTATTTCCCTAAGAGGCAGAAATTATGCAATTAGATAAAGTATTTTTTGTTTATTACCTGGACATACAGAAAAGATGCTGTTTCTTTCCTAGCCTTAAAGTAATTTCTCTGGGAATCTGCATCTACAAGAAGCAGCTCCTTAAAATCACAAGGCAGAAAATAATTGTGTCAGACTCAGAACCTTCACCTCACTGTGGCAGCTGCATACAGGCTTAAGTTCCCATTGTAACACCTGGAATTTCAAGCTATAGGATGACACTTCACCTGGAAGTGAAAGTCCACCTCTTAAAATGGAATATAGGCAAAAATATATCTTTTTCTAGGTGTATCTTCAGTTCAAAGCAAGTTGTACACACCTGATGGCTGACAGAAGAAACTAACTCTAGACAGATTTGAATTAAAAAACCCCTAAAGTTCAGACTATAAGATAAAAGCAGAACTATTCTATAAAATCCAAATCATAAAACTGACTTAGAGCTATGAAGAGATTGATACCTGAAGCTCAGAGCTTTGAGTTTTGACCATCTCTGACTGGAATAAATCACTCCCTGTTATCTGTGCTGGGAATGAAGGGAATATGAACCTGTCATGGACAAGCAAAACAAAGGCTAAAAAAACCACCAAAACCCATCAGGAGATGATAGTCAATGGTATGCAGGATGGGTGCTCCCACTGTTTCTGACAAGGATCAGCCACTGAAATGCCTCCTGCTAAGGAGGGGCTCCAGTACCTGTTTGATGTTTTTCCTCTCTGCTGTGGACTTGGCCAGGATCATGCGTATGGTGTAGAGGATGAGGCCCGGCAGGCGCAGCAGCTCCATCCCATTGCCCACGAAAGCAGAGGCAATCACGTAGTTCACAAAGAAGGCTCCCTGGTCAGGCAGGAAGACACATCTGGCCAGGAAAGACACCAGACACTGACTGGGAGGAAGGCAAGCAAACACTGGAGGTATACAACGTATCCCTATTGCCTTTGGAAAGCTCTTACCGTAAGAATAAGCACTATATACTTTAGGAAGTGGCCAAAAGAACTTCTGTTAACCTTGCTGTAAAAGAATACTGCACAGCTATAAATGCAGCCAGGGTAGTTTGTAAGAGCCTGGCTGAGCTGCAGTTCAGATGAGGAATAAACTGTTCACAAAAAGATGCAGCAGCCTGATGGGTGGCTGACAGCAGACAAGAGCATCATCTGATGTCTGCAAGAGCAACCTGACACAAGATGAGATAAGACAGCAATAGAATAATCATCTCTCCTAACTTAGTAACTCATAATTGTCTTCCTGTTACTGATTTTGAAACAGATTTGGAAATCTACGTCCTAATAATTGCATTCTATTCTTTCCCTCCAGGCACAGGCACAAGAGCTTAAAATAATCAATATCTGCAAATTTGCAATGTAATGTGTGTAAAAACATAGTTTTCTTAAAATCAAGATTCACAGGATTACAGAAAGAGAGCTGCTGCAGCTATTTGGTCTCACTGTAATCCTTGAGAGGATCCCCTCTTTGTGATACGCAAAAATCCTCATCTAATTCCAATATCTTATCATCCTTTCTGTGAAGAAATTCTTACTAATGTCCAACCTTATTGTCTCCTCCACTTATTCAGAAGCTCAGCATCTTCCCAGAGTAGCAACCCTGAGCGAGTTTTAATAAACACTAACCAAGGACAGCAAAAAAAAAATCCTAAGTCCCAAGTATTCCCATACAAAGGAATAGCAAAGAGAGAATATTATTTAGCTAATACTTACTCCAGCCTAACTGCAGAATCAGACGATTCTCTGTCAAACAGCCAACGGAAAAAAAAATCAAGGCTGAAAGAAAGATGGTGAATGAAATTTAGTCTCCCACACCTTAGTACTGTCTAAAATTGCTTCTCTTTTTAAGCAGCTTAAATCAAGGTAGTGGATAGAGAGAATTTAATCAAATAATCTGAACACTACTTTAGCTTTATCACAGTTACTGATGGCTAGAAATAAGAAAAAAGGAACAAAATCAAACAGAACAAAACCATCTGCCTCATATTAAAGTTTTAATGATTCATTTTTTGCAGTTATTATACAGATAGGAGAAATACATGTCATCCAGGAAAACAGTCAAAAACTGTAAAGGTGGGAAAAAACACAGATGGGTGGGAGAACTCCAACTGAAGTATAAGACACAGTCAGAAAACTTGGTTCTCAGCTATAATGGTGAGTATGGGAAACTTTTAATCAGCCATCGATCTTACAAGGCCTTAAATTTCCTTGTTAAAAAAAAAGCCAGGCTTTGGAAACTTTTAAGGACTCTGAGGATCCCAGATGTAAGATGAACATTGAAATCTACTGTGTAATGATAACATAACCACACACACTGGAGGCAGTGGGGGCACTCACAACTAGAAAACACAGGTAAGGTGTCTCATTATAAAAGTACTCAGCCATTATCTCATTTAACTATGATTCTTTACCTGGTCAGACCAAGGGAAGGCAGAATCAATACCATGAAGATCAAAAATATGTAGACTTTATGCATCATGATTCTGTTCTCTGCAGATCTATGAACATAAAAAGGCACTGAGAAACTCATACAAAAACTGCCACATATGAAGGGTCTTTCGTGAACAATGCCAGCACCTGTCAGACTTCCAGTTTCCCTTACCATATCCCATTGCTACCAGATACAAACCAAACATCTTTGAGATATTCACCAATATGGACCAAGCAGACTTTCAGTATCTTCTTGGTCAATAAAAATATTGCTGGATGTTAATCCAGACCCTGGGTGAGCATCACCACAGGTCTGCACCACCTGCACGGGGTTGTGCGACAAGCACAGATGGTCTCTCACCCAAAGGCCCTCAATCTTGCAGCAGCTTGTAAACAAACAGCTCTTCAAGTGTCATGCCAGGAGGGATTAAGCAGTTCAGAAAAGGACACCACTGCCAAGAAACCAGAAACTTAGACAACCTCCCTATCAGGTGTCAAGTCTTGGGGAACAACATGACACTACTAATGCTATACCCCTACTACAGCAGCGGAACATGGCTCCAGTGACACTCTGTTGCCAGAAAAGTGCAGCACTATGAACGCTTCAGACTCTTAGAGGTGGAATCTGATAGGGCTTTAAAACCACAGGGGTTTTATTACAGGAACACTTGGGCACTGCAAGACCTACCAGTGTAACTACCTGTGAAATCAGACCTGTGATCTCTAGTGACTTCAGAAAATTATTTTAACTGATTGAGAAGGGCTCAAAGTTCATGTGTGTAGCACAGCTACCAAAACACAGTTGATGAAAAGCATAAAACTGTGACAAATAAACAGCAGACTCTGGACATGGTGTCTTAGAAAGGAAATGTACAAAAATTCTAAAGGAAAAACACCAAATTTACCTTAGAATAAAAAAACAAACAAACAATGACTACAAGCTTTATGGATAAAGACTGAGTGACATTGAGTGAAGATGGAATTGAAGTACCATGCTTTTACCTGTGTGTAGGTAAACAGGGCATCAAATCTGGTACTCCAAACCAAGCTGTGCTGAGTTCTCCAAGTCAGCAGCACATTAGTGGACTTGACATCTCTGGGGTGCACCAGCTCAATGTGAAAACCTTGCATCAACACATCTGCTGGGCCTTTGGCCCCATAAGTCTTCTCAGATCACCGCTGATATCCAAGAGATCTGAGCTGTGCACCAGGAGTTACATCCGGACCATTTTGACATGACAAACAGCAAAAAGATGGATGCCCTTTTTATAAGTTGTCAGCCTGGAGGGGATCCAAACCACATGGCTTATCTTCCCAGAGAGCAAGTTAATTATGGGATGATAGGCACTTCCCATGCTCCTGTTGAAGCTACACCTCCTGAGCCTGCCCATAAAATTTTTTTCTGATTAAACACAAAGAGGAGCAAGGTGGGGAGCAGGGGAAAGAATAAGCAAACCATGTGGTCATATTACACTTGCTGTGTGGGTTAAAAATTACCCAAACCCTGAAGTGTGGTTATAACACTAGAAAGAGACAAGAACAGGAAATTCCCTGGTATGAGAGGTCTGTGGATTTGAGAGCTCTGTGAAAGATCAGCACTTTCATTTATCTTAATAGTTCAGCTGATAAGGAAAAACAGAGGAAAAGGTTGCTTACTTTGTCCAGTGGGACTCCAGCAAAGTTGAGTAATAGACAATTGTTGGTAACAAAGCTGAGAAGGACCAGAGCAAGAGCGTTGGGAAAAACTGACTGATGACAGGATTCTAGTGGGGGAGAAAGTAAGAATAAGTATTAAAAACACTTTAATGGAGTTGTGGTAAAACAGAGATGCTAATGTTTTGCTTTTTGTAAATTACAGCAGGATGAACTGGAGAAATTATATTCAGATAATCTTAAACTCAGTAGTGAGTGCTTAGCACTGGCATGCAAGACAAAAAACCAAAGTGAGATTGGAAATTAAATTCCATAAGAGTGCAGTCTCACAAGTAGTCTTTATGTAGTTTACACTAGCTTGGGGAAATATTGAAAAAGAACAGCTTGCAAGTTACTTTAGCTGCAGTCAAACTAGGATCAGATATATATGCCATCTTGCTTTGAATCCTACAAGCAAAATAAAAACAACATTTTACCTCAGAGTTAAAAATCTGAATTTCGCCCCTTCTTATCATAAAAATCAAAATACAAGTTGGATTTGAAATTCCTTCTTTTGATTACAAAGTTTAGAATTCTTTAAGTTTGGATTGCAAATTTTTACCACAAATACATAAACATGTATAATGATATAAAGCTTCAGATAAAAATTACTTTAGACTATTATCCAGGAGCAAAAGAGGGCTAAAGACCTGCTTCTGGACTTATGGTTTTAATCAGCAGCTACATAAAACAGTCCTGAGAACTTCAGCTGAAGGTGTAAGGTAGGAATTTCAAGTGAAGGTAAGACAATGAAACCCTATCAATTGATCAAAATTTTGGCCTGACCCACAGCTATATCCAAACATACGGCAATACTCACATTAAGGTAGTGAATAGGTTTAGTGACATTGAACTTGTCCATGGTTGAGATGATTATGGAAGGAGTAGTAAGAAAAAACAGCACAATAAAAAGAAGCAAATTAATGCAAGCCCATCTAAACCACCATTTCAATCCATGCACTGAAAGATTTTTCCTGGAGAAAAAAGTAAAAATAAAAAAAGACATTAAAACAAGCAGCAAGCATTTGCTGTTAAAAAAAGATATATACACTATCTGTCAAGTAACAGGTGGCACTGCTTTTTCTAAACTGAGCTTTCAAAGTTATATAACAAAGCACTACACCAGTTCCAGTTGCTATTAGAAATAAAGAGAATTGTGTAACCTCTCTTGAATGATACCATAAATTGTGCCTGCAGAAGAACGTATTAGATCTTTCATTACACAAACAATGTCTAATCTGGTTAAGGTTTGGGATGAAACACTTCCATTGTTCAACAATACAGGAGTACAAAACAGAAATGGAACAAGAAGAGAAGAGATAGAAGACACAGAGTTTCTGCAAGGAGAATACCTGTCAGAGGAAGAATCTACCAAAAAATTGTGATTTGAAATAAAGTTTCAAAATTGCAAACAATGCATCCCTTTCTGCCATATTAAAACAGCAACTCTAGATCTTAAAACAAGTAAAATTCTTAAATGTTATTTGAGATGTTTGCCCTGGAATGATTTGAATGCCAGGCAAAGCCAATTATTCAGAACAAAAAATCAGGACTACAGAGGCTCAGTAACATCCCTAATTATGAGAACTCTTTTTGTGAACTTGGCATATCCCTGTGGTCCCTCTTCTTCAAGGTGGGAGGGGAAGAAAAGAAAAAGAACAAGAAGACGACAGACCAGAGTTTACAAAGTGGACCAAGTTATGCTCATCACATGGCAACTCAGAAAAATATATACATATTTTGAGGATACTCAGCACTAACATCAAGTTGCTTCCCTCAGATCTCAACAGTAGATATGCACTAGCCTCAAAAAATGGAAATACTGAGGGACAGATATAAATAGGATTAGGATTTTTTTTTAATTTTGGGGTAGAAAAACTCTAGTCCATTACCCCAAATAATGTCCACAGACCCCAAGGTCAATGAAGAACACCAGTAATGAAAATAAAGAGGCAGATTAGCCACATTTGAACACTACATAAAGTTTTAGTTTAGGGTTAAAGAGAAACACACCCACCCCTCTTTGCCCCGTGCCCATTCTAAAGCTACATTACCACCAACAAATGGATGTAAGACAGGAATCTTACCAACAAATATTCTCAGGATAAGGAGCATATGTAACCTCCCAGTTGGACACACACAGCTCCCTGCTGTAGGGTGATGGCTGGGGTTCTCCTTTACACTTAATGCTCTGACATTTGCAGGCATTAAAGTCCTTAAGGATGCTGGAAGGAAGAAGAGGAAGATTTATCCAATTTTTTACACCTGAAAGTGCTAAATATGTAATGAGAAAGTCTGGGAACCATGATACATGTTTTGGCTTTTTTTTTTTTTAATTTTAATAACCTGTGATCAAAATAGAGCTTAAACAACAATGTAACATATTATGTAATAATGACCATTATATAAACAGTTGCTACCACAGACCTGACATCTGTTTTGCCAGAAATAAAAAGCAGTCTTGGTTTAAACTGTTTACTGATTCTACCAACATGAACAACAGCAATGAGTCATATTAAAAAAAAAAAATTTAAAAAATCAAAGCCTCCGAGCATTGGAAAAAAATTAAAGAGAGTTTCCTAAACACATCTTTACATAATACAGCTGCTTTCAAATCGAAGTAGACTAATGAAATGAGACTGCAGACCAATCCTTTACACTAGTATCAAAATCAGCCAATTTTGCTTTGAGTACCAATTCTCAGAAGAATTTTTAGCATGCTAGTATTCTCACAATTCAAAATATTAGCCTCTTTCACCCACTCCTAAAATAATCACAGTGCTTAATTCTATCTTCCAATACTATGAGTTGACTGACACTCAAAATATTTAAAGAAAATTTAAACATGCCCAGAATAAATGCTTTCAAAGATCTCTCAAAGGACAGCAGTGGAAGGGTGAGGCACACATTCAGAGACTATTTTATTACAGTAGCATAGAAACAATATATATTATTTTTAGAAGGAGAGATTTTAGAATCTGTGAACATGATTGTTTCTCAATTGTGGTCTTAACATAAAGAGGACAGAAAACCACACACACAAACACCAAACTAACAAACATAGCCCTCAACCCCCCAGATCTTTTCCTTACCAGAATTCAAGCAGTGATGTCAGATTGCCAGCATCTTGCAGCAGCAAGTATTTAAGACAGTTGATTATTCTTTGATAGTTTATTTTTAAAAATACACATAGAGCAAGTTTTAGCCATCATTAAAAAGCTCCTACAACCACCTGAGCCCCCAGAACCTCATTTCTGACATCCTGTTTCTCTCATCCTATTTCAGGGCTCTGCAAAGCAGAGCATCCTAAGGGCACCAAGTAACTTTCTAATTTGATGGGAGCCTCAGCTTCACACACAATTTAATCTAATTTTCCTGGGAATGGAGTCCACCACATTAATTCCAAGCTAAACAAACTAAAATATTTTCAGTTCTTGATGATTCAACTCAGAGATGCCTGCAGTGCAACTCAGAACACTTGCTCAAGGAGGGACTATCCAATCAAAATCGTACACAACACATCAGTAGCTAGAGAAGGAGCTTCAGTGCTCATTTCTTTCATTTTCACATCTCAAAATGTTATTTCATTACAAAATTAGGAGAGGAGGCAGATATCATCACACAATCACTACTCAGTGAAAGAGTAATAAGCAAAACTTTCTCCAGTATGCCAAATTCTGGCAAGAAATTCTACATCCTGGACTTCTTTGAAAAATGGCCTGAAAAACTGTCTCTCTAACATGACTTGAAGGCCAAAACAATGCAGACAATTTAAACCACAGAGGCTAAGAACAGAAAAAAGCATGATGTGTTACGTTGCAATACAAATATTACTCTGCTTCCCTTTACCCACTTTGTGTTTAGCAAAAGATGCTCACAAAGTGCCAACAGACCATGAGAGGCTATACACATTTTTCTCTGCAAATGACTGAATAAAAGCACAGAACAACTTCTGTTATTAGGTCTACACACACATTATATATATATAACAACAGAGCTATGCAGAATATGTGTATCTATCACCTGTGGCCAGGTCCCTCACTGACCCTACACTGCTGAGATGACTTAACTGGTAGTGTAATTTGTAAACACTCTGATAGTTTGGTAACTGGACCATTTGCACAGTAGGAAATGGAGATGTCAGTAACTCATGTTCAAAAACCAATTAGTCTGGCCTACAAACCTACACTGATGGGCTGGATCCCACACAGAAGAGAATGGCTCTTTATCCCATTAAATGTCCCAAGCCTTTTAGTCCCTTAGATAATTTATTCATTCAAAACATACAGGCTAAAACACATTTATAGAAAAACTTACCAGAAAGCAAAGCAGAGCAAATCCATAGAATGGTGAAAAAGAAGAAAGGAAGAACCAGCATAAGCAAACAAGGGACACAAACAGGAGATCAGTTGTACTATTTTAGTAAAAAAAGAACAAACAAGACAGCAAACAAAACTTACTAGGTTGCCATGGATTTCTCTTGAAATGTTACAAAAGCCATTCCCAGTGGGTTATTATGAACAGCTTGTTCCTCTTTTGAATATTCTTCCTCGAGTTCATTTCTAACTTTGGTATAATAATCTACAGCATCCTCCTGTGGGGAAATTGATGGCTGTTACATGCAAGTACCAGATGGCCAATATCCTCATTAACACACAGCTTACACAAACCATAGTCCCCCTTCCTCATGCCACTCCCACAAATTACAAATCATGTCACAAGGCAAAGACAACAGGAAATTCTTGTACTTCAGTTTGTGCACTGAGACTACATTTCAAAAGTTTCAGGGAACTCCTTTTCTATGCAGTACAAGAACATGGCAGATGAGCTATGGGCAATGAATGGATAAAGAATGTTCTGAAGGTCAATGAAACATGACAAAAACTATTTTCTACTTCTCTAATAACCTATTTAGCCATAACTAAAAAAGAACACAATCTCTTACCCTTTCACATCCTCTCATTTCGCAGCAGCAGAATTGACCACATGGCTTAGGGTTGATTTGGAACCTCTTGCCATACTTCTGGTGCAGGTGTTCATAGTAAATCAGGCTTTTTTCTGCCTGTTTTCTGAACAGAAAAATACATCCATAACATTTTGCAAGAAAACAGTATCAACGTCAAGCTTAAAAAGATTATAATCCCTGAGAGGAAAAAATTATGCCAAGGACTGATAGCAAACTAATCAGTCACCAAAGATATTTACATGCAGGTTATTTTGGTTACTTTTATAATTTATTTGAAAGTCTGTAATATCATTATACAGCCTACACTTGTAGTGAGGTTCCAGGAAAAAGAACAATCTGATGTTATTCTTGAGAGCCCAGAAGATAACACTTGTCTCTCCTGTGATCAGCACCTCTGGCCAAAGAAGCAGGGTTAACAGAGTTATTAATTCAACAGTTCAGTTTTTCACTTTGCACTGCCTGTCTATAAATAGCTAAGTACATACATACATAAATAATCAGCAAGTCAAAACTTAACTTAGGCAACACACAACATATCACACCAACAAGAGATGGGCTGAACCCCATAAACCCCTTTAAAACACAGCTGAATCTAACTGAACTCCAGACCAGAACTCGAAGAGCAGAATCCATCTTTAGGATGCACCAGGTCAGTACTGCTGGTACATGTTGATTAAGAACTAGCAAAACATTCATAAAATTATGCTAAACTCATGTAGGTTACAAAAACAAGTACCTTTTTTTGAAAAGGTTAATAAGCTTGGCTACATCGTAACACAGCTGGACCTCCAGCACAGTGCAAGTTGGGTAGGCATCCCTGAAAGGAACCAGCACATGAGAACAATAAGAACAGAAAGTTCAATGGAGAAACTGTTTCAAAGAGCAGCACTGGTATCTAACTGACAGCTCATCACTCATTTAGTTTCTGAATGAGGTATCAGGAAGCAGAGACTTCCACAGGCAGTTGTTGGAAGTCACTTAAAACAAGACACATAGCTTTATTCCAAGTAAAAGTTGTATGGGGGCAAGAGTGGAAAGTGTGGATATACAGACACTTTCTTAAATTCTGATATTAAGATCAGTTAACTAACTTGATTGAAATACAGTATTTTCTGAATTTTAAACAGTGCAAAAGTCAAAAAACTTATCTTCTTGGGCAGGGAAAACTATCAGGACAATTTTACATCTCCTATTCCTAAACAAAGATGAAAAGAAACTTTTTACAAAGGCATGTAGTGACAGGATAAGGGAGAATGACTGCAAACTGAAAGAGAATAGGTTTAGATTAGATGTTAGGAGGAATTTCTTCACTGTGAGAGTAGTGAGGCCCTGGAACAGGTTGCCCAGAGAAGCTGTGGATGCCCCGTCCCTGAAAGTGTTCAGGGTGATGTTGGATGGGGCTCTGAGCACCCTGGTCTTGTGGGAGGTGTCCCTGCCCATGGCAGGGAATTGGAACTTGATGATCTTTAAGGTCCCTTCGAACCCAAACCATTCTGTGACTCTAATGTTATTACTCAAGTAGGGAACTTACGTGAAATGGTTTTGTACTATCTCTTCACTCGCATTTTTTGGAAGACCAGTTATGAACAACGTGCACTTCACCTGGGAGAGAAAATGCAAGTTACATTTTGATAAAGCACATTTCAAAAGAGAAAACAAGAATATAAAGAAGGCCAAGGCACAGAACAATTAGATGTGTAGTAGAGCAGAAAAAAAGGTAGGTAATTCTGATTTTGGTGGGAGCTCATCTATTTAAGACAGCGCCTTCTATATTGGTAATAGGTTACAACAAAATTTCACAAATCCCTTCCCAACCCCCTTCTCTCCATCCATTTTCAAAATTCACTCAGCAGAGCATTGCTTTCAGTCAATTCCTTCACATTTATGTCCCATTCTAGCATGCAGGAGGCGCCTTAGCTATTTGCTTTTTTTAGCATTATCCATTGGCAAATGGGTTTATATTACATTATTTCTCTAGACTTTTTTCACTCCAATACAGACACTTACGGTGTTTTCTTCTTTATATGTGACATACTTCATGTGATGTCTCATGAAGACAACAGTCAGAATCAGGTAAACAACAGCAAAAACTGTGTGCAGCCAAAGAAGATTATTGCTGTCAGAAAAATTGTTGGGAAATGTTCAGTTTTGTGAAGAGTATTAATAATTGCAATTAAACTAAAATACAGGAACCTATTTCACAGATAAAAAAAAATCCAATGAAGTAAAAAAAATTCTCATTAGTTACTTGGTCTCATAACATAGTTAAACAAAAGAGAAATTCTACTGGACATGGTGTCAGGGATGGATGTGGGTTGATCAAGAATAAATAAGAAGACTTGAGCAGCTTTGTACTTCAACTATTTTACAGACTTTTAAAAACACATAGAAGTCATTCTATTAATAGCTAGTCATTACTGTAATCTCAGATAGGAGAGATGCACATACATAAATGTAATGTAAGGGAATTTAAATCATCTGAGCTACACATTCCAGTAAAGCTGTCAGCTTTACCTTCCTTCTGAAGCATGGTTTCCTTTAATGGGGAAATTTTTGAAAATAATATCACTGGGTGTGCAGTCATTAGCCAAGAGAAACACATGGTGTAAGAAATGAGAGCTGAGAGACCAGAAGCCCAGCCTCAAGGTTTGTTATCAGCACTGTAAGTGCACAGCCTGAAGTAGAACATATCCCAGTTTCAGCAGACAGACAAGGATTAAGTTATTCCAACCCCATAAGCCATGCTGCAAGTATCAATTCCTGTGTTTAGAGACCATGGCAGGAAACAGACCTCAGCACAGAGGGACTCTGCAAGACTTACTCACCCAGTTTGTAAATTCACTATAGTTGTTCTTCCAAAACTATAGGGATCTTTATCTAGGAAGAACAAGAACAAGAAGGAAAATTAACTGGTGCAACACTTACTGTCATGAACTCAGCTTTTTTTCTACTTTTTAAAGAAGTTGATATCTTTCTTTTTAATTCTGAGCAAGTTCATTGATAAAAAGATTTAGAATCATAGTCAATGCTGGTTTATTCTGTCCTGTGTTTGAAAGGAAAAGACACCCCTAGATTATACCACATTCAAGTCATCAAGAAAAACAGTAGAGTGTTTTGAAAATCTAAACACTAGATCTTTGAAGCAGCTCTCTTTCTCCCTCCAATCTCCCTTAATGTCCATTAACAACATTGCTTAGGGATTGAACATATTTCCTTCACATTTTTCTTTCATCTTAACTGATTTCTTATCTTAGGCTTTTAAGCTGCATTAATTCAGTTTGACAAAATGGTGCTGACAACGTTGGTAAGGTCAAAAATGGGTTTATATTACATTATTTCTCTAGACTGTCAAGTATTCTAAAAAATTAAAATGCAAGTGAGGGAAATTTGAGTAAATGATCACAGATGAAAAGGAGTTAGGAGTATCTAGAAAGCTAAACAATCCTTCTAGCCTTGACTGTTAAGCCACATTGCAAGTTAAGTCATCACAACTGAAAGAACAGCAAATGCACAAAATCAGCTTACAGTGGAAGAGGAGGAAGAAGGGGAGAGATACTAAAGCTTTGGTTTCTGCTGCATTTCCTAGACTCACAAAAGTTAATGCAGAAAAACAGTAGCTATATTGTCCTGCTTTAATAAAAAACTGATATTAATAACAACAGAGAATTGCCAAGAAAGAGCTCATAAAAGGGAGGTCAGAGACAGAAGTTCCACAGGGAAACAATACAAAAAGGAAAAGGTACAACATATCCCATTACAGACAAGAGCTATGTCACAAGGGTCTTAAAAACCATGAACAACACTTTAAACGCGGTCTTGAGGAGACTGATACAAAGCCAGTTATGAAATGAGATTGTAAGGGCTCATAATCCAAAATTTAAGAATGTATAAAGAGGGTTTAAGAGAGATCTCACTCAAAGAACTCAGGTTTCCCACCAGCAAACTGAATGGAAGACTAGAGGACATGATGATTAGGTATTTGTAGGTGCCACACTGGAAGACATAATCAGGACTAGACTGCAAGAAACATGAAATGAACTTTATCTAGTCAGCATTGACAAAGTCTCTGCAAGACGTGTCCAATTCTGAGACACAAACCAAGACAGAAAGGAACAATGTGAGACAGTGTAGCTAGATTAAAATAAACATTCAAGGCATGGCTGATGATTTTATGATCAGCCAAATGGAAAACATTTCTCATTAAAGACCAAATTAACTGCTTTGTTTATGAGAAAAAGGAAAAAGCAGATAAAAATGTTTATAATTCTCAAGCAGCTACAAGGATTTTGTAAAGAGGAAAAGAATAATCTATTACCTCCAGTGATAGATCAAAAAAAATTGATTTTAAATTAATTGAAGCAAAAGAGGTTCAGACTGGATACTAGAAAAAGATTTCTCAGCTGTGAAGATGTTCTCCATTGACAATCACCACCAATAAAAACCATAATGACCAACACCAGTTGAGAGGGCGTGGGTAGTCAATCCTGCCTTGAGGCTTTTAGGTCTTGTCATCTACATCTTCAGGAGGTTTGCAACTTTGTTTCTGACAACTGTTTAAAGAGCCCCCTAAAATCACACAAATTTCACATCAGACTGGGGGTGTGTGTTAGGTTTGTGTGGCAGGTTTAGGTAATTGGGGGACTACAGGGGTGGATTCTGTGAGAAGCTGCCAGAAGCTTCCTCCATGTGCGAGAGAGCCAATTCCAGCCAGCTCCAGCTCCAGGACAGACTCGCTGCTGGCCAAGGCCAAGCCAACTAGGAATGGTAGTGACACCTATCTGATAATATATTTCAGAAGGAGAAGAAAGTTACTGTGCAGATGTAACTGCAGACAGAGAAGAGCAGAGTGAGAATATGTGGTAGGAACAACTCTGCAGACACCAAGGTCAGTGCAGAAGGAAGGGCAGGAGGTGCTTCAGGCACCAGAGCTGAGGTTCCCCTGCAGCCCATGGTGGAGAACCATGGGGATGCAGAGATGCACCTGCAGCCCATGGAGAATACCCACACTGGAGAAGGTGGATGCCTGAGAGGAGGCTGTAATCCTGTGGGAGGCCTGTGCTGGAGGAGGGTCCTGGCATAGAGCTGTGGACCCATTCAGAGAGGAGCCCATGCTGGAGCAGGTTTCCTGGTGGGACTTGTGACCCTGTGGGGGACCCATGCTGTGCATGAAGGACTGCACCCTGTAGAAGAGTGACTTCTGGTGCAGCAGTTTGTGAAGATGGCATCTAGCCAGAAGCAACCTACTCTGAGTGGTTAAAACACCACCTTATAAACTTTATCAAAATAAAATATTTTACAAAAAATACTAAAGAGTTTTTACTATTATATGAAGAACTGTTCTAAGACTACAAAAAAAAAGAATTCTTACCAAGCAGATCACCTGACAGGTTGACAGGCAATATCACACACACGGACAAAATGCTGATAGCAATCAGCAAGCAGATGATGTGACGCTGGAAGGCGAGGTAATGGATGGCATCTTCACCACACCTCTCGTGAATCTCATCATCACTGCATCAGACACAAAAGCACACAGTCAGCTTACTTAGTCTTCTTGGGAGTGCTTTATGAATACACATTAAAGCCTCAGTCTACTCAGTGACATCCCCATTCCTATCAGTCCCTAATGGCTTCCAAAATGGCTGTGTTCTTTCACATGTAAATTCAGGTTCCAAAAGTGTTATTTTTCTTGTGCAATACCACTATATAAAACTTAACACTAGGGAATTTAAGATTGAAACAATAATCTGAAAAGCAAATATGAATCCAAATTCTTTTGGACTAGAAGAGGACCAAGTCTTTTGCTGTAACTGCCTGCTTTATGCTAGTCACAAGCTTAGCTCTCCAAATTTAAGATCAGTGACCGTATTCACTCATCTCCATAAAGGCTCCCTGTGAGGCAAATTACAACAGAACCACCTCACTCTTACGACAACCAGGTAACAGGAGATATAAAAAGCTTTGGAATGAACTTTCAACAACTCTCCACTGTCAGCAGATTAGATCATTAGAATAGGAGAACTTGGAAAAGGAAGGAACTGAACTAGCAAAAATGGAGAAAGACAGGCTTAACCCCCACCCCTTTCATATTTTAATGTATACAAGCTAGAAATTTATTTTTAAAGTCATGCTCTACTAAGCCCCAAGAGACATAAAGAACACACATCACATGTCTAACATTCAGTTGCTGGGAACCACTGGGATGGACCTTCCCTAGTTAGTCAGTTCCAGCCCCAACTAAAGCACCAGTTCTCCATAGAAACCCTTGCAGGGAAATCTCACTGCCTGCCTGCAGCCCTACTGGCTTCAAACAGGGGAACACCCACAAGGTACTCTTTGAAGAGTAAAATCTCAGAGTGTAATTATTAGCTCTGAATCCACATGAATGCTATAGATTCACTCAGATTCACACACTGTCCCAAGACTGGGAAGTGCCTGGGCTGCTAGCAGGACAACTGTATGCTGAAAAAGTATTCCCATCAGTTGACTTTGTTTTCACTTCCTTTTTTCAATGAACCAGAGGCACCAGTATTAGTGTTTGTATTAAAACTCTATCTACTCAAATGGGAAAATAACCCCCCAATTTTTAAAATGAAAACTACCTTTCTAAATTAAAAAATATCAAAGCAAACCACAGGTCACTGTTTCTATTTTATATACTTACTGCATCCGAAAAGCAGCTGTAATCCAAGAACAAAACCCCTATAAATAAAAAAAAAAAAAAAGAAAAAAGAAGTTTTTAGGAGCTGACATACAAAAAATAAAGTCTAAGACAAGTCTGTCTATTAAGAACCTCTTAGCTAAAAAGCTGGCAGTTTGTTGCTCTGAAATACAAGAGTCTAATACAAGTTAATCAGTTAAATGCTTGTTAAAAACACTGCTGTGATTACATTAAAAGAAAGGCTTATATAGGTTTACAAATCCCCCAATGAAACTGGATAGCAGAATTCACATCTCACTGAGCGTCCCACTATGGTTCAAGAAAACCCTCCTCTCTCAAAAGGGCTCTTATTTCAAGTGAACATTCTTCTAACTAAATAGACACGTGTTACTCAACAGCTGAAGTTGCTTCAGGGTTTTAAAAAGATGAAGTAAAGTACACAACTAGCAGAGCAATCCTGATCTAAGACTAGTATGCTTTTGATGCTCACACAGATTATTAAGTGCAAGGCTAGATATTAAGTTGATGCATGTATTTATAAAATGTTGAAAACTTAGGATGCCACCATTGGACAACTCTTGCATGGTTAATTTTGAAATTGCAACACAAAATTATAGAGGTGTACCAATTCAACAACTTCAGAAAGACCATGGAGGGAGCCAGTTAAAAAATTGGCCAAAATACTACCCTCCACTCCAAACCAATTTGATTATTAAAAGTGCATAACACTATTATTAGCCTCACACTTGCATCCAGTTTTCTCAACAGTGTGATGAAAACAATGTACTGTAAAGAGCAACTATGTATTATTTGCAATGTGAACACAATGTAACTTTTTGAACTGTTATGCCAGTGCAAATTATCTAGTAGTCTTTTTTTTCCACTCTCTCCTCCCCCTTTAAAACACTAACATATAGTCCCTCTCTAAATTTAAAAACCCCAACAAACCAGACTTAGAAACAACGACACAAGATACTGGTTTTATGATATGGCAACAGTTTGTCAGGAAACAGAGATTGTGTGGTTCTGTAAAAACACAGTTAACAGTGCATTACAAATTTTTGCATAGAGATGAACTTCCAGTTTAATGATGGTTCACTGGACTATACAGAATGGGCAATTACAGCAGATTCCATTCAGAAAGTATTATCAGAACTCTAGAATTCTTACCTTATCATATTCAAGATCTTCAGGTACTGATGATGAAGTTGACAACCGGTTATATCTTGATTCACTAAAACACATTCAATAATGCTTTTAAGTATCTTTAAGAACAGACGATGGAATTTTACAGAATTATTTCAAAAATCAACAATTCTCACTAAGGGATGTAGTACAAACACACTTTTTCACCTATGAAAGTTGTGGTTTTCACCCTGTAGCACATGCCTGATTATAGTAACTTGTGTATGTCTCGTGTTGAGCAAAGAGGACACTTGAGCTCCTGACATGAGAGCACATAACTGAACTTGAAAGAAAGTAACATTTTATCAGGATATTAAAACTTCTGTGATGTAACAGAATGCAACACAGGTTTGGGAACCTAGCCAGGATCAGATTTGCAAGCTGGGTTCCTGTTTGGATATTCCTCACTACAAGACATTACTTCTTTTCCCTCCACCTTTCTTCCTTTATCGTGCAGCCACTGCTTACAATTTCTCCTCACAACTAAATCCCTCCAAAGCCACTTCCTCACACAAACAGTCCTGTAGCAAGGCTAGAAACATTTAGAAACTCTGTAGCCCTCAAAAGTAGCTCAGTAGCTACTCAAAAGTATCAGAGTGCCTGTGTTCAGATTGTTGCTAGAAAGAGATGTTGCAATGGTAATTAGAGGACGACACTTGTTAGAATGGAGCATGTTCCTGGGTGTGCCTAATTCTGGCCAGCAGGCTCAGCTCACAGTCCAGCAGGACAAAAACACAGGCTCCTGGGTGTCTGACTGCTCCAGCCTGCTGCTGCCATGCCTCCACAGCCCACTACCAGAGCACCTTCATGACTGCTGGCTCAGCCAGCTGGATTAAAGCCTTCTCAGTTATTGCCCATTTTATTTTACATCATCTGTCTTTCACAACTGTCCATAGATTACACCTAAAAACAGGGCTTGAGTTCTTTCCTGCTGCTCAGCTGTGAATTTACCACAACTTGATTGCACCAGGAAGAGGCTTACTGTAAAGTTTCCCCACTTCACACACAGACATCTTAGATCTTAAACATCCCAACACATCATCCTATATTTAAAAAAAAAAAAATCAAAAGATTGTTTGAAATATTACTAAAACCTAGTGAAGAATTTCAGAAACCTGCAACAGTAAGTTTTTATTTTTGAACCCTTGGGAGATTTTGTGGCACAGGCTGTGCAGGAAGCTCTGGGAATATACTGGCGTTGAGCCAAGATAAACAAAATGGTTAATATCCCTCTGAACAGAAGCACACTGCAAACATCAATGTGCAGCATGTCAGCAGACAAGCAGCCCATTTCCTTACCTGCACCTCCTTAACTCACAGCTGTAGGATGAAATTCATGGCAATGGAAACACAGGAGTTATGGCTGAAAGCACAGACAGTAACTCTCTGAGGGGCATTTCACTCTGTCTTTCACACAAAGCAGTGCGAGGGCATTTTTAACAAACAAGTGCATGTGACTACAAACATATTTAATTTATACAAAAGTACCTCATGTGAGCCACATTTACTGTACTTTCCTCCCCACTCCCCAAATGGTTTCAACAAGTCAATCTGATTGTGTAATTTTTTTTACCTTTCAACTTCTGACACCAGAGCAACACGACCATAGTCCCAGAATCTCTTTCTTATAACAGAAAACAGTAATATTAAAATCTAGAAAATGAAAAAGAAGATATTAAAATATTTATTTTTCCCATTTCAAAATCATCATTCTTAGGTATGTAAGAACTGACAAAAAATGCTGTTCTTGCTCCTAAATCAATTATCACATGCCAACCAAGTCAGTGGTGGCCATCCTACAGAACAACCTATCTCTGATCTCTGCAATGTATTTTTGATCTGCCCCCTCTATTTTCCCTTCTTGAAAGGGACTAAGAAGACAAGAAAAAAGCTCCATCAGTGAGCATTTAATAGATTTTTTTTTTTTTTTTTTTTAAGAAACAAGTTGCTCTACAGAAAGCAATGAAGTAACAAGGCCTGTTTTCTATGCATATGTAGCACACACCCTCACCTTCTGGTTCCTCCTCCATCCCATACCTGTTTTACTGGAAAGTGGTGTTAGTGATGTGACTTACTGGGATCAAATACTGACTGGCCAGCCAGGATACATGTCCAGATTATCTCTGTGTCAAGATTACACACCTAATTTCCACATTTCATAATTAATATGACCTTCTTATGAGAGCCTTCCTCCTAACAGGAAGGATTAATTTAGATCTTCCTCCTTCATCTGGTCATTAAATTTGGTGCAAACAGGAAAGTTCTCTAGGTTCTTCACAACTTTGGTTGAAATTTGCTATAGTATTCTACAGTTACTAGGCAGGACTGCCAGATAAAAATGGGAAGACAATGCAATATATAAACCTCATTTCCTTTGGAAACCAGCCTAGAAATAACACATGAGAAACCCATCAACTGGCAGTTACTAAAAGGATATGCAGTAAAAATGTCATGAAAATAAGAATACAGGAGTTGATAAATAATTTTCAGTACTTGGTACTTGAAGAAGAGAGGAGCCTTCTGCATTGCACCCAGCTCTCTACCTAACCCTGCTTCAGTGCAGAGTTCGACAGCAGGGAACTCAAAAGCACACTCAGTGTCTTAAAACTGAGCTACAGCTTTAAAAAAAGAGGCAAACACTTCAACTAAATCTTATTAAATGCTGTGTCACTGGTCACACAGAGCTGTAAATACTGTATATCCTCAGAAAATGGATTTATGGTACCATACACCAAATCAACAGCAAAGAATGCCACTATATAACTTTGAGGAATATCCTCTACATTCCTACAGAACGCCCAGCTCAGACCACAGGTACTTGAAGTTTCTTTACAGCAGATATCTAGAACTCAGGAACTGTTATCCCTTTAGTCTATTTTACTGCCACAGATCCTTTTCTCAGGCCAGCTTGCAGGTCTGCAGCCCTGTTTCTGGTGGCTGAAGACCACCAAGCTTACAAAAATAACCACAAGTTTTAGTGCAGTTTCAGGCCTGTCCTGGAGCCCCCAGATAGCAACTAATTATATTCCACCTTTTCTCAGGACTGTGCAGGTCAGTATATGATTTCCTCTTCATCTACAGCTTCAAGAAATCTAATTTTTAAAAAGTTGGTTTTTCAAAAGGCAGTACAATATGGAAAATTTGTCAGTTCACAACTGAGTTAGTAATGGTGTCCCCCACCTGAAAATGTACCCAGTACTTAAACCCTAATGTTCTTGCAGTTAAGATAAAAGATGAAAATTTGAGCCACAATCACAAGATTCGCTGACTCCACACACAGATCCTGTAAAACTGCACTCTCTCTACACCTACACATCCAGCATACAATGACACCACCATCCCACCTGTATGCAAACATTTACCAACACTTGAAAAGCACTTTGATGTTCCCAGAACAGCCTCAACTCATTTCTTATTCTGAACATTCTCAGAAACCAAATTCCAACCTGATAAATAAGAGAATTCTGAACAATCTCACTTTTGAGAAGGCCAGAAGTACTTTCAATACAAGAAATAGAAAACTGGGCTTACAAAAAAGAAGGTTACATCAAGCAGAAGGACAGTTGGGATTCCACCAAAAGTTACTCCTTGGAGCACTGTGCTGCCCTGGGCAGTGCTGTAGCAGTAAGTCTCATTTGTTCTGTTGAAAGGTCCACTCCTGTTCCCAAAGAAGCCTAGATGAGAATGTCCAAAACCCAGAAAATAGAAAGGGTTCATTTTGTCTATCCCTTGAAAAGACAAAAAAAAAAAAAAANAAACAAACTTGTGAAAAGCCTGGTTGGTATTTGTGAGATATATTAATATTACAAGTATAAAAAGTGCAGGAAGATGCAACCAGAAAACTACTTTGGAAAAGAAAGTGTCTTTGACAATCTCTTCCCTTCACATGTGAAATATTTTGCAATAATTGGCAGGTTCAGCTACCAGCAGCGTCCAGACAAGAATTCCAGCCTGGAGTGTGATTCTAGGAATCACACAGGGCATTACATATTCCAACAACAGCAGTTTGAAGATTTTGTTCCTAGTTGATGAGCATGTGTGAGCTTGTGGACTTTGTATTTAAATGTCAAAACCTTGAGATCATTAACAAATTCACCACCAATTCCACAGAAAAGAACCACCACACAAATGTACATGTTCTTTTCTGTTCTTGCAATATTGAGTGATTTTCCTTTTTCAAAATAATTCAACTGAAAGGCTAGCACATCAGTTATGGTATGTCACAAACAAGAAAGAACAGAGTATTTCTCAGAGAACAGACATCTACCTCATTTTAGTCAACTGACCTGATCAGATAACGCAGTACCATACAAGAATGCACCAGATTTGGCTATTGATGCAAAGTTCTTTTTATCAGTGCAGGCAAATGCTCGTTTATTTGGGGGCTTTTCACTTGAAACATTTCCTTTCTTGGATCTTATTTACTTGCTGATTCCCACGTACTGCTTCATGCAGAGCACACTTCTGACTGATAAATTCACAAAGAAACCACTGCCCAAAAAAACCTCAATCCTTCAAAAGCAAATATTGTAGGTCCTCATTACACAGGTCCAGGGACACTACTTTTGGGATGTCGTGCCTCTAAGAGGAATGCACATGTCTCTGACGACAGCACTAGTCTGGATGCTGAAAATGAAACAACAACAACAAAAAAATACAAATAACTAAATATTCTCCTTTTAAACAGCGGGAAAACAGCGTGGAGGACACTCCTCCCAAAACAGAATTTGCTAAATGTTGGACAGCGTGACACGATAAGAAAGAAATTTTGTCTCAGCTGATGTGTTTCATCACAGGGGAAAAAAAAAAAAAAAAAAGAGAAAGAAAAAAAAAAACCCAACAATGCCCACAAAAGTTGTGCTGTGACTCCATCCTTGCTTCCTACGGACTGAAATTTAATGCTGACGGAAAAGAAAGCATTTTTGAAGAGCCTGCGGGAATCTTCAGCACAAGCCTGCACTCTAAACTCTAAGCAACACACTGGAGTTTATCAGGCACTGCTTCCAACTCTCGAAAGCTGCTCTTTCTAAACAAGCCAGCTGCCAGGAAGATAAAGGGCGGGGGAAGAGCTCCCACGGGTGGGGCTGCGCCGCAGGAGCCCCGGGAGCAGCGGCAGGGCTCCAGAAACGGGAGCCGGCTGCCGTGTGCCGCTGGGAGNCGCTCCCGCCCTCCCTTACCTGCGCCGGGGCGGCCTCTCCTACCCCCGCCCTGCCCTTCTCTGCCTTTCCCTTCCCAGCCCTCCCGCCCCGTCACCTCACGGGCGGTCCCGGCCCCGCCGTTACGAGCGCCGTGAACAAGTCCCGGGCTTTGCGCATGCGCGCGCGGCCCGCGGTCCGCGCTCGGCGCCCTCCCCACACGGGCCGGGACAGGGCCGGTCCCGCCGGGCAGGGCCGCTCCGGCCGGGAAAGTG